>NDFZ01004342.1:0-41607 GCA_002192655.3 Mamestra configurata
TACGTAATAATTGAACGGCCCCTAACTGCAAAACTATTTATTTTAAAATTTTGAAAAAAAGAATTGAAACCCATACAATAAGGTCTTCCTTGATATGTCACACGGTACGGGACCCTCAATAATGACCCCTATACTCAAAATGTATTTATTTCGTCCGTATTTGTCACAAAATTTCAACAGAATCGATCCAATACATTCGGAGAAGATTGGCTGTGACAGACGGACAGACAGACAGCCAGCCAGCCAGACAACCGAGTGATCCTATAAGGGTTCTGATTTTTACGGACGTTCGGAACCCTAAAAACAGCTAAAAATAAACCCCTATTCTAATAAAGTTTGATATTAGAGCGATGGCGTGTGTTTTCAGGACGGACGGGGCGCATGAAGCCTCGCCTGCCAAAGCAATTCCTTAAAAAGATTCGTTTCAAAGGTACGTCGGTAGAGGGCGCTACTGGGACCCTGTTTGTGTTGTCTTCTTTTTAGCTCACCTTTGTACTTTTGTTGTTCACTGGACTTGTTTGGGTTATACTTTTGCGATGCGATTTCGTTTATTTTGTTTTTACAAACTAAGTACGTAGTTGTCTTGCCTGGAAACTTGCTATTTATTTGTGAGTCCTCGTACTTGCAGTCTTATTTTTGTTAAAAAATCTAACCATATGATTTAGTTAAAAAACTTATTAGAAGATTCTTATTTTAATTATGAATAGTAAAAACTCAAACGTTGGGTGGCAGAAACGTTGTTTTGAATCTACACAAGTACACATGGTTCAACGACATGTGCTCTGCCAGTCACTGTTGGAACCAATCATATGGTTATTTTTTTTATGGCTGTATACGTTTTTTTTTTCTTTTAATAACTAGTCTTTTAATAACGTTCTTATTGCCTTATAATAGCTAGACAGCATCTGCAAATAAAACTGTTTGTCATAAATCTCCGATCTTCTGTTTTACGAATCCAAACCAAAATAAAACAAAGGGCCGACGAAAAACAGTTTTGTTTGAGTCTTTCTAATCTCATTTGATGAAGTGCACAAAAAATCAAACTAGACGTGTGAAAGTAACGGTTTGAATAATTCAATATGGCGGATTGGCAGCTGCACATACATTCGAAATCCGCGGGTTTGCTCAACTTCCGGACATCAGCACTTTTGTCTGTTAGTTTTATATCTCCATACAAATGAGTTTCCCTTCAAACTTCCTGTTTCTCTAGTTTGGTATACTTTTGTAATATTTCTGTGTTAGAGTGTGTTTTGTAGATTGTATGTGTGACCTATATTTATTCTTAGTTTTAAATGTGTGTGATGTGTAGATCTTAGTGTTCACCTATTCTAGATTTTTTGGTTTTATTTGAAGATAATAATTAGTTGTTAAGACATTTTAATTGCGTGAGCTTTTATACTATTGTGTTACTTAGGCTGTGAGAGCTAAGGCAACTATTTAAAATTTCTATTTTAATTTTATTGTTATCGTTTTAATTTTAGATCATAAATTCGTTCAATTTCACACTCAACAAACAATCAACAAATTATTCATGAACAAAAATTTATTTCTTTTTAAAATCGTCGCGATAAACTATAAGCAATTTATCACCAAAACAAAATAGGTATTACTGTAAGACATTAAGATTTATGTGGTATAAAAGTGTGGTAATTTATGCAGACCTTAGGGCCTGGCTTATCGCTGGACCTCACGTAATCGCCCCGTAATAAACTGCTACATTCGGGCGATAGGTCCTTTGGTTCCTTATCGCACCTCGGACTTATTTACTCACTGTTACTGTTGGTGCAGTGGCTCTACCGTGAATTAGATTGAAATAAAGAAGAAAGGAATAAGAGTTTATTGTATACCACCATAAATTAAATCAAAATGAGTTGGGGAGACATGCGTCACATCCGCGCAAAGTGGCGATCGCTCAGCGTAATGCTAATTGCCCTGAATTTTTCATTTGGCTCGCAGGTAACCTTCAAAAGTGAACTACAAAAGTATTTGTCCATGAGACGAACGCAGAAGACTTTATTTCAAAGAAGAAAATAACACTGCATGATTCCGTCATAAAACACTTTTCCCCACAATCACAAACACAGGAACTCACTAGCATACATTAAAAATATATCGTTGGTTGCAAAATCAATTTGGTGACCACTATGAGCGGCGAGAGGGTTAACTCGGTGCGCAAATATTGGCCGTGCCATCGACGGCACGGTCGGCACGGAGCCGGGCCGTGTCCGGACCGTGTTTCATGTGGACGGACAGTTTGCCGGTTATCGGAAATGTATGAATTTTCGGCGGCTAAAGATTTTGGTCCTTTGAGTCGTTAACTACCATGCATACAGTATTTGGGGGTTTAAATTGAAAATACATTGTTAATGAAAATATCGTCCATTAAAATGTTTTTTTTTTTAAAACCTCTGTCTCATCAGGCAAAGCAATTACTCTCAACTACTTTTTAAGACCCACAGATTATTCCCAAAACCCATAAATTTTGTCCAAAGAGAAAAGCTGTCATTTATTCCGCATTATGTAAACGAACTTCCAATTATCGCTTAAAGAGATATTGCCTCAAAATATTGAAACAGGCATGTTTGCAGTACACAAACAAGGCAGTCAGAACATTTCAACTGCTTTTATAAATACGTAGACGGAATAAATAGAGCATACGTAATAAATGCGAAAGGGCTCCGTTGCACCCGAGCAGCACAAGTTGTGAGCGACGACTGTTTTCATACGAAATGCGGAAAAGACGAGTGCTTTGGCAAATTGTTGACTTTGAAATACTTACTTTTATATGAAAATTATAAATAAAAATGCATTAGATTTTCAGAGCCGGTTATTAGAGACGGGAAAATAGAAATATTACTTGTATTGAGATTGTTTCGGTTCAGCTTTGATGTTCAACAAAGAGGCACTGCCGAATCCAATGTGCCGCAAACGAACAATGAGCACTCTAAACCGAACTGATATATAATCTTCTTTAAAACTGAACCTCCATCTCTCTTCACCAATGATTAGAATGTCCGGCCAAACAGACATACAAATCTAAAGAGTGTTCTATTCCTATGCACTTAACACACACCCTGTAAGTCACAGCATCCTAGTCGAGATATATGGGGGTGATCTAAATACTTTTTATGGCTATTTTCTCGTTCAAGAGCCCTCGCCTAATATACGACGATGGGTTCCGTCGAGTTATGGGCTTAAATGTCGCCCATAATAGATTGAAATTGTCACTTTTATTGATGGGCCCTTTTCAATTTTACATTACCACCCCATTGAGGGCAGGTAAATGGAAGTCCAATGACCGGTAATGATGATAGACGGGTTCAGGTATTTTTGACCTTATAAATTGGGGTATAATTTAGTAAAATCACTCGTTGGTATGTTCATCAAATATTCATGCTTGAAATATTGAATTTAGAAAACTTGTGGTGTCATTTTTTTTATGACCAGCTTTCCCAAGTCCTTAATACAAATTTTACAACTAAACACATTCAACTGGACAAAGGTATCCCCCACAAAGTGAGTGGGACTCCGATGGTTCCAATTATTCATCCACATCGATAACTTCTTATTGTTCGACTATTTGGAAACGAGTTCATACGCTGACAGTTTTCACCGTTCATTAAAAATGTAAAGCTTGCAGCAGACGGAACCGCGCGGTTTTGTCAGCATTTGTAATTTAAAAGTTTGTTAATAAATGCTTGTGCTTGCTGCGAGGCTCGCGACACGTTTTAATTAATCAAACGTTTTGCAATCAGCATCGATTCATTGACGATGCACGCTCATATTTTATTTCGTGTCCATTGCTTTTGATAAATAGCATGAAGTTCGACGAGAACTTTTCAAATAAGGCCCCAACATTAATGTTGCCAAATTTGAGCTATATCAATATATAATATATCAATTATAGCTACACAGTGTCTTGCCGATAAAATTAATTTTAAATGTTTAAGGTTACATTTCTCGAGTCTTCTTACACGTGTCAACACTTCTCAGTTTCTTACAAAGCTCTCCTTGCGTCAAAGTTTTCAAGGGTTTACTTTTCAGGATTATGACGTTGTAACCAACGCTTGGGCTCTTGAAGACACAACAATCTTGAAATATATTTTTAGACTTGCTTTCAAAGCATTTGTTGGCAACATTGACATTGTTCTTTCATAGCCCCAAAACATAAGTGACAAGAACGTCTCAATTCACTGGTTTTTATTAATTTAATCTAAAGTTTGGTACCCAAACTACGCCACAGAAAATTTGGAACAGCAGACCAATATGCTAACACACTAAGTTACGTCGGAATATCTACAAATAGTTATGTATGGGATGATTTGTCACCACAAAATTCCGTACCAATAATGTCTAAATAATAATAATAATGTCTAATGCTGGAAAGCAGAAAAACTTAATTAATCTAAAAAAGATATTTAGCAAAAATTGTTTTATCGCTTAGAACTAACGTTTCTGTTCAATAAACGTCAACTAAAATATATCACGCGAAATATTTTTTTTATTTGCTTCAGTAGTATTTTGAAACTAGGTAGACTATAAACTCTTCTTGGCAGTAAATCAATTTCTTCTGTGCTGTGGCGGCGCGCTATTAAATGAGCGATTCAATTTGTGATCGATGAGCAAACTTGGCGCGTCACCGACCGTAGATCGAATTACTGGGAGACGAGAATGATGCGATATCATTAACTTATGACAACGCTTCAAAGTCTTTCAGAACAAATTTTAAATTGAGTAAACACAGACTGTAATTAGTATGATTAAGCTCAAGTTCTCTTTATTTACAAAAAAACAAATGGAAACTGAAAAGTCCTAATCTAATTTTAACGAACACAAAAATCTGAATAAAAACAAATCTCTCTGTAAAGAAAAGGGAAAGCCGTGTCTGCTCATCAAACGCACATTCATTTAGAATGCAAATCCGCTGGAAATATCAATGTGTATGAATCAAAACAAGTTGAAAGGCGGCCATCCCGTCACCCCGTCATCCCGCCACGAAAGCTTTGACGCGTCACCGTCGCCTAACTACTCTAATACGAATTACGTTCGTCGACGCTTTCAACACGTGATTTACAAAAGAAATGCTGCCTCTCTTTCTTACATGTTCATTTGGGTATATGGGCATCTCTGTCTCATATAGCGTGCGACACAGAGCCAGTGTTTGTGTAACGAAATTTAAAAACAATCCCCACGAGACGCGCAGCAATTTATTTTGTTGTCTACGAGATTGTTTCACCACTCTCTTTGTGCCAGACGGTGTAATGTATGAGAGATGGCGGCGTTGGGAATATGATTCAATACTTGTCTAGGACAGGGACACGAAGCGTAAGTCCAAGTCGCGTACCAAAAGTTACAATACTCTGAAATGTTTCGAGAAAATACTTTTACAATTTAAACTGCAATCAGAACATCACATGCGACATAGCTACGAAATGATTAAACCTCCAAAAATTACAGCCAGTGATTTCAAGTCACTATTCTTATGTAGCTTTCATCGTCATCACCATCCACTGACTTTGCCCACTGCTGAGCATGGGCCTCCCTTTCCCTGTGCCATGTATCTTTTTGTAAACAATTATCATTAGAATGCTCTTGAACAACCATCATAATAATGTGCGAGGTCTTTTGAGCATTGACAGATTCGTATCCTTTGTAATTCTATCCTTGTTAACTTTTTCCTCAGTTCAGCTCCGCTACATTTTCCTCTGTACCACCCTCTCCCAGCTGAACAACGAAATCATAACTCGGCCGCACTCGGGCGGATTGAAACAGAGATAACACAGATAACGCTGACATCTCCGGCTGCCACCTGATAACTCCGCAGAGTGGCGACGACTCCCCGACACTGATCAAGCGGATTTTTCGCATTTTCACATTTTTTTCTCTAAAATGAGCCTCTGCGGACACGTCTGCAGCCATGAACTTAGTAATGAGATTGACCCTGAATTTGAACCTTTTTTGCTATGTGGACGTCGTTACCAAATTAAAGTAGTATCAGTTTAATACTGCAGATGTTTTACATTACTTGAGTTAAATCGTCACAATCCATAATAATTTCTCAAAAAATGTGTTGTGTAGGCAAAAGCCATCGTACCTTTACACACAATGAGAAAGGTACTCGAGTCCCACGCTGGGCGCCAATTGCGTTGTCAACATTTTCGTGCGCCGGAACGCTCCAATAACAAATAATGTGTTGAATCTTGAAAATAACCGTGCAAATTTATACGTAAGGCCTTAATACGAAAATAATGAGAGTGTCCTAGAGCGAAGCGCTGGTCCCACGTTGGGCGCCATTACTCCTCATTCTTACATTATTATAGCTGTGCAATATGAGTAACGCAACCAGCGCTACTTATTTCTCATTTATTGGAGTGAGTTATATCTACATTCCCCTTCCCGTTGTCTTTCATCTTATCAGTATTCAACGAGCTTGTTCAATTTCTTTTCGTGTTTAACTAAGAATTTTACAAGTACGGGCTGCAATTAAATATGTGATACGTTATAGGTACATTTCACTTTAATTGAACTTGGGGTCTATTATTCTCAATTACTCAAACCCTTATTACCATCACGTTTATTCTTCCTTATCTTTCCTGAGAGAACTTCCTCAGAGCATATAACTAGCCTGCAAGATGGCGGGAGCGTCTGGCGCGAAACGACACTCGGAAATTAGGTGCTCTATTACTGTCCTTATCTCGGCCACCTGAGAGCCCACGGAGCTCTGCCAGAAATATAAACTGCTTTATAAACACTACCGCTGGGCGATTCACACTGGTGTGCAACATTAAGGTCAATGATAATATTGAGTCGACAAAGTAATTAGGTCTCGTTTGTGAGCGAATTTCTTGGATTTAGGTTAGGTTGGAAAGTGCTCTTGTCATTTTAATTACATCTCTGTTGCTGCCAATCTATATTTTAATTTGCGTCATGAATTATAATTGAGTCAAGCTGTTCCTAAATATACATGTGCATTAAAGAAAAGCGATCAAATAATCTCCCGTTACAAAATTCCGAATCAATAAAACTACATCGCTCATTTTCCAACTTTAAACCCTCACGTTCCAGTATTAACCGAATTTAAATTTAAAACCAACAGAACAAAAGTATTTACTTAACACGAGTTTTTTAATCTACCCGCGAATGGCGGGATATAAATTAAAAGGAATGAACTCTTTAAACGTGGTGTATTTATTTTTGGCGCGGTTGAAAATCACGGTGATATCGCGCCGGCGAACAATCGCACATAAATTAGCATCCTTGCCGGCGACGCGCGACCGACGCTGCCTGGAGGATGCGGCGCGAGCTATAAGCGTAGGAGATAGAAGATTAATTCTTCTTTACTTAGAGACAAAAAATCTTCATCATATCGCGTCTTTGGTTTTCAACCTGTACGATACAATTCCTTTTGTTTTAGGATGTCCAAAACATGATTTACATAAGCCGAATGTTCTAATTGTCCACATATGAACTTTTAAACTTGTTGAGCTGTTGATGATATGTTTAGCCTTAATGATGCAACTATTACCAGCCATTCTCAGAAACCAAAGACTTGTGCCAGTCCAAATTGGTCAAAAATCTAGAATTTATCTGAAATCAGAGTCTGTGACGACGTCTTTATTAAGTACAAGTAATGGGGCAATGAGCATCTCTAGGTGGCTTCTGCCGCTCCGAGCACTTATCTTTCTACAGCTACCTTTACGACAGCACGATGAGCAGCTAACACTTTATGGCTTTCTTTTATTGTCACATTTATTTTATACAAGAAGACGCGTTCTAGTTAAATCATTTCTTAAGGCGATGTGTGATTAGTTTAGCAAAATGCTGTAATTTTTTTATTATGTAAGGTTATCGCCTCATCTGTTCTATACCTGTATACCTAAATTCATTGTTTAGCAAGTACAAAAACTGCCCTTATTTAAGTTTTCTTTATCCATCCTTAATTTGGAGAGAAAATCGATGTCTGCTTATTATTTCTGGCGCTTGAAGAAAACACTTCAAGTCGGTCCAACACATTAAAGTCATCCGAAAGACTATCATGTCAGTAATAACCCTTCGGCCTGCGCCCTTGTACCAGCTGGTAATAACGAGTGCAGGCCGGAAGTGCGTCGGCGCGGAAGCCGGTAACGCTTCCCGCGTTTCCAGTGCTTCCGCCAACATGGCGGAGTGTCGGAGGCTCGCACTTCCACTGCGCCGCCCTCAGGCTTTTACAACGAAAATGTGCTGAAATGTTGTCAATGTGCTGAGAATTCGGTGCCTCTATAAATTCCAAATCCAGGTCACCCTGCATTTTTCGAAAAATGTCGTTATCTAGCCGAAAATTCGTGTTTTAATCTTGCTATACTTATTTTAAATTGCTATAAACTTTAGTATAAAGTAAACCCGTTTAACCTCCAACTTTAAACATTACATTACGATGCCATTTATTTAAAAACCAATCTTGGATTCTATTTAGGAGTCAAACATTCAACAACACAAACTATTGCCCTCCTGTAAAACTTACACCAATAAAGTAGAATTATTCATAGAAAATGTTAATTAATTCGTAAGAATTCGTACGCTCTCGACTTCGCCGCGGCGTCGGGTGGCGCTGATCTTCCTCGCCACCTGTGGCGTGCGGCTTAATGTTGATATGCCTCATTTATCAGCCGACGAGTACCTCGCCATCAACTATATACCTTCATATACCGTATACCGCTGCTATCTACCGGATACGTGTTTTTGACAGTTCAGGGATATATGTACGAGAATGCTCGACGTTTTGAATTAATGACTGTTGGTAAAGTCCTATGAATTTCGTCAGAGGGTATCTAATATCTACTTCGGTAAAAAAATAAAGCATTTCGTATTTTCGAAATGCTCAAGTCAGTCTTTTCAGGAAATATGTAAAGGGACTCCAGCTGGGATGCGACAGCCGATAGCCAGGGGGCCTGAAACAAATTGAGCACTTTTGCAATCTTTTCTTGGTTTATACGGTACTTTGAATATATTTCGTTTGAAAATATGATTCTTTCGAGTTCAAAACTTTCAAATAGTGGCTGTAAGATCAACGTCAAAACTTCTTCTTTTGAATGGAGATTTTGTTCATTTGGGAACCAAATCCAGACTTCAGAGTTCTCAATAAAAAAATCAATGTACAAGTTTGCAAACTACTTTTTCTAATAAATAAACATAGAGTATTTTCGTAAACCAAAAGACACTCAAAACCAATCCAAAGCAGCTGAAACAAAGCCAACAGTTGCTACTCATTACCGAAAGCTTAAAGCGAGAAGATTCAATCCGATAGGAATCGACAGCCGAGAGCTCAGGGACTCGCATTAAGTGCCGAGAGGTAATTAGCGCCCCCTTGATGCTTATCGGTGACCGCTGCAGTTCCACCTCAACGGATTATTCAATCGACGGATAATAATTAGGAATAGTTTTACGAAGTCCAAAGTTTTAAACGGCATTTTTTGTTTCGTTTAAGGATTAAGGAGTTTGGGAAATCTTTGCTTGTTTAGTCTTGAACATGCTTAATTCATTAGGCCTTAGATTAAGTTCTAAGGAATCCCCTGCGTAGGCTAATTATAAAAGCAGTTACATTGACAGTTAATTTCATGCTAAATTATATGCCAGTAGCAAAAAGTTACATTCTAAGAGGTATGCAGAATTCATAATAAACAATCCTGTAATAATTTCTAACATTTAATGGGATATGCATGCAAAAATACATAAAAACATCGTGTAGTCTATAATTTGTATGTGCTTGCATCAAGAATTTGCCATGAAGCTTAAACCTATTAAATTCCAAGGAATGTAATAGAAGAAATAATCGAATTCTATTCCTGAATCTAATTTGAAATAATTTCTGTTTTGATGGTTTGCTTTTCAAACTAACTTTCTCAAGTCTTTAATTGTATTTCTTCCCTCCACCCACTCGTCGACCTCTCAAACTATCTCCGTCTGTCAGTTATTTAATGTTTCTAAAGAGAACTTAGAATCTTTGTGTGTCAAATTGTTAAGAGCTGAATTAGTACTTAGTACTTCTAGGTTAACTACCTTGCTATACTCGGAAATACAGACTTTAGTGCTTAACCATTATGGTCCTTTTTACTTCAGCAAGTTAGGATTGTAAAAGCCATTAATGGCACTTTATGGTTTCAACTATACATTACAATAGCTCTGTTTGCGCCGTAAAGTGAAAAGCTTGAAAATGTAATAAATTAAAGAGATTCTTGAACTATTTATATTTTCTGGAGTTTCTTTGAAATCAAAAACTCCCGATATGTCACTAAGAATAGGGGAAGACACGATGGGTGGTCGTTGTGAAAGACGTTGTTTCTAGCTAGTAGACATCTCAGTAGGGACGTGCCTACTGAGATTACAACTACTTGAGAACAACAACACACACACAACAATACAACTAATTGAGATGTATCAGAATAAGGCATGATGCGCCAACCCCAAATAAATTGAGATAATGATAATAATGACACCGTTCCACAGAAACAAGGTAAAGATTTATTACGGTTGTTTTAGTTGACTGCAAAAGCATAACAGGAATCAGAATAAAAAGAGTTTATCCAAAGCCAGAAAAGAATTTAAAAGTAAAATTGCAGTTGGTATCTTTGTGGAACAAAAACGCCAGATTCCGAAGTCCATAATTCCGTCAAGCTAAATAACATAAAATATGAAAAAAGATGTTTCATATTTACCATTAAGTATTTTTATTCCCTTTCAAAGTGAAAGCAGACGAAATGGAAAAATCGATTTATATTTTCTATTCAAATAAACTATTTTGTTGAAAGCTTTTGGAGGCTTAAAGAGGGTAGTCTGGCCAAACAGATAATATATTTGGCAACATTGACGCAATAAAATTGCCTAAAAACGACGTAAACACGTAATAAAAGTTTGATGTCTCACTCGTAAACAGTTAACGTGACGAACATTTGTTAAGCAACGTTTACGGACTTTCTCAAAATATGATGTTAATATTAAGGAGCCAAGAATCAGGAAGACGATAAAAAGATTTAAACGCCACCCCTCTCGGTTGAAAAAACAGAGAAACCTTGAGAAGATTATGTAGGTATTATCTGATTGGCTGCTGGAATAGGAAAGCTTTACTTGCGAGTATTAAGTACTTCCAAAAGCTCGCTATTATCCAGCTTTTAGGAGCGTCTGACAATAGAAAATCCCTTTGTCGACTTCAGAATTTGCATGGGATCATAGATCGTTGGAATAACTAGAATTATTCTCTGATTTCCATAAAGTTTGATATTTTAGTACATATCCAAAAACCCTTATTCAAATGCACAGTTAAATTGGTACTTCTACCTGACTCCTCGAATTCGGATTCAATTTACATCTTATCATATTCAATAGATGGAGCCATAAAGTCAACTAAACCATTCACACTCCTTTAAACACAAATAAAACTGCTTCAAGTCCGTGCTCATCAAAATTGACAACTTTGTTTCTGTGTAAATTCACAGGAAAAGCAACCTTATCTGGATCCAGAGAGGGTTTATTCAACTTGTAAGTGATAGTTGTATAGGGTTGTGTCGCTCGTCAATCTGCGCCGTTCATTCGTTCACATTGAGTCGTTCATCGGTCTGTTGAATAAAAGATGGCGCTGGTCCCGCCAACTAACGAGCCAGCAAAATGGCGGTGTTAAGGTAAATATACACTACTTACATTGATACTCGCCTTATTGAATTAATGGACGAGTTAGTTTGTGTCTGGGTAACTAGGGAATGACGAGGCAACTGTCGTTTAGTGAGGGAATCTTTACCTACTTATTATTTTATACCTACGATGGTGTATTAAGGCTTTAATTATTTGAGCACTTGTAAGGGGTAATTAGTGACTAAATGTTCATTCAAAATTGGTCCTTCGCTGCGGACAGAGAAAAGTGGAAGGGGAGCAGAGAGGCCACTTCCCTGCAGAGTATCTTTTCAAATTGAGAGTACATTACATTAAACTAAGCTTGGACTGCAAAAAAGTATTTCGGTCCACAAATGTTCATTGTAATAAAATATGAAAGGCATAACAAACGTATGAATGCCACAAGGAAACATTTGCAGATATACATTTCCTTGAGCAAAATGGGAACACGTCAGTATCATGTCTAATTTACCAAATAAAGTCTGCTCTTTGACTGCGAATGCTACGACACACCAATTTGGCCGAGCATGTGTCATAATTGTGTACCGCATTACACAGTTTATTGCTTTCATGTCGGTACGTGCGCCGGGTACGCGGTACGTGTGCCGGGTACGTTTCATTATGTCAGGTAACCACGATTGATATGTATTAGTAATGTTTTTTCTTTCGCACCGTTTCGGCTACCCCATTTTCTTGGGAAAATTGTTGTTATGTGATATAGGACGTGCTTGGGAAACTTACTTTCCGTAGTTGCTATTGGGTTATTCATATCTTCGCTGCTTTGCAACTTTTGTCGGTCCCAGTTGGGCGCCAAAAAAAACTTTCTACCTACCCGCAAAAAATCCAATGCAAAATTAAATCAGCGCAATGAATTTCATTTAACTGGAAGACAACTCTGCGACGTTACAAGGAAGACGGTAAAGAAGTTAATTTTCAAGTTCTCTGAGGGGCGGAATTGTTTCAGTATAAATGTCGGGCTCGGGTTCGGCCCAACCTGAGAGCAATAACGGCTGTGTTAGCCGAGACCTGTTTTAATAACGATATTTTACACGTTATTTTACAATTATGCTTTTGGGAAGCTAGATACTATGTCCAGGTATAAATTTCGTTGTATACTGCGGCAAGGTGAAACATTTACATCGTCTGTGTCGAGTACCTTGGTGGTTTTTTTTTTGAGAACGTACCTAATTTCGGTAAATATTCAAAGCTTATTCAACATAAATAAATATTAAACAGCGTATTTAACTCTGAAAATAAACTTTTTGACTGAAAGAGGACCAACAAATATAGGCGACACACCATTTCACATAAATCACTGGCCTAATCCTGAAATACCGGAGCCTTTGTGGACTTTTTGTATCTTTTTAAAACACGCGTTTTAAAAACCGTTAGAAAATGTTACTGGCTGTAAATCAATCGGGTGTTTTCTCCGTTCTAAATTCAAATCTGCGTGGCGCGCGAACAGCGAGCAGAACAGAGATTGGCGCCATTTTTCAACGTTGGCCGCTCTGCCATCACTGACTCCACCTTTCACCTTGCGGATATGTACTGTGCGCGTTGAATTTACATGCAGAAATAATTATTAGTGAGGGAGTTTAATGATTCTCATTCCCTGACCTTGTGCTCTAGAAAAAGTGCCATTCTGTTAGCGAATGCGATCGTCGAAACATAGGGGATTGATCCCCTGACATTTTGACAGCGTTTTAAAATCCCATATTTTTTTGGCGTTTTGACAATCGCCATCGCCACGCTTACGCTGCCAAAATGTCACTTGTCTAGAACCACTTAACAAATGCATCTGTCACAAAAGCCTAAATTTCCATAATTTTTTGTAAGATTGCGACTGATATGCGAACGTTGCTTTAAAGTAAGTAGAATTGGCACTCTGATCATCCCTTTGAGTTTGTTAACGGATAACAAAAGTTGCTAACAATTGAGGTTGTCATTCATAACGGGGTTCTCATTTAATTTCCCAGTAGGTAACTGTTTTCCTAAAATCTGGCGCTATGAACATGAAAGCTTTGTTGTAGCTGTCAAAGTGTCGGGAGCAATAACGCTCATTAAAATTCATCATTGTGTACAAATTATTGTTACCTAGCTTATGGATTTAAAACTGACATAATGTCACACATTCGATACTCATCAATAATTTGTTCGCCTCCATAAAAGCCTCGACTATTATACCTCCTTTGAGGTGTACATCGACGTTTTCCCGCCTTCCACTCCAGGTCGGCCATTATTATTCCCTCAACGCGTTCCGTTACACGCACTAAGCAGTATCATGTTCACTTTATAAGCTTCGTAAAGCGCCTGCTCCAGGAAAATGCTGTTACACTCAACTTTTAACTTAAATATTTGCGGTTTCAACAGTTATTAAGTAAAGTCTCGCGTTTTATGTGCAGCAATAAGATGGTGAAGATTCTGAATAATTTGGGAGATTGAAGTGTGTTCTACACGGTGGGCTTCTGTCATCTCATTATTTTTTGTGTCGTTAAGTGATGTTACTTAAATAATGGAAGTCTAATGGTTGCACCAACAGCGTTGTTTGTACTCTTTATTCTTGATAATGTCAAACTTGACATTGACATTCGGTTGGGACGAAAAATACCTCATAATACTTTCTGGACAAAAATAGATCGATAATTGGCCTCTACTTAGCTAAGTAATATACTGAAGTGGGATCATCTGCCATTGAGTCTCTTGCCAGACTTAACAGAAGTAATGTAATATTAATTTCCGGGCCCGCAAAACTCAGAAAAATCTTCGGACACACGGATATCTCTTACAAAGGAAGTGAGTTTGTAAGAAATCCTCAACTTTGTTATCTTCAAGTTAATTTCCTCTTAATGTTCTGAAATCTTATAATAATTTAGACGGTTTATGTTCTGCTCGCAAAGTAAATTATTGTCTGCCTCGTAAACATTGGCCCTTTGTATTTTTATTTCTTGTTTTGAGTGCTTTTGTCTCAATGAAATTAACATAAACCTTATTTATTAATTTTGTGAAAAGACTCAATTTTGTGCGACTGGCCGCCGCTCGCGGCTCCGCCCGCATAGAATTAGTACCTACCTCCCCGCATCATACATTTTAACTTGTGTGTTATTATGTTGTATTAGCTTTATTACTTTAAACATAAAGTTTCACTAAAATCCGTTCTGTAGTTTTTGCATGAAAGAGTAACAAACATCCCTCCATCCACACAAACTTTCTCATTCATAATATTGGTAAGAAAAATTGGTAGATAGATTTTATGTAAGGACAAAATCACTTATCTTATACTTTTATTATCAATTTTTAGAAAATCAGTACTGCCATTGAATGTGGCAATGGTATTTTTATCAGTATAGTTGTGTATTATAATAATCCCCATTAAAGTGTCATGCTGTTGTAAAAATAAGCATTTAAAACTTAGATAGTAAATATAGTATCTAGGCAGTCATGATAGAATTACGGTTCACTGCGTAATTTTCATTTAATTTTGTGACATCATACATTATTTTTGCTTCATAATAAATAGCCTTTTCAAAGGGATTACCGACACATTTATTACAAACATAACGGCATTATAATTCACACGCAAAAACGTTGGGATTGCACCTGGCCATACCAGCAGTGTTGCCATTTAATTACCCATTCATGTTTCCATAATCGCTGACCTAAGCCGATATTAAAACCACCAATTTGCAACCGGTATTTCGCAGATTTTAGTACCTCAAAGCATATTTTACATGCATCACAATTTATGCAATTTACCTTTTTGAGGCCGCCCGTTTGTGGTAACAAAACCAGTAAAATCTGGTCACATATTATTATAACTGCCGTTCTACACTAGGCGAGCTAATATAAAGGTGTTATCACAGACGTACAACCTACTGGACTAAACAAAAGGAATTATATTTCTAAAATACCAATCATTAACTATCATTTCAATCTGTTTTCAACTCGCCAAAGCCACCCCCTACCGCCCTCCCGTTGTCTACCGTGCAGTGGCGCCCTCTGCCGGCTCCTCAGCCAGAGAACGGTTCACGTGAGCTCGTTAGTTCCGGTAAATCGACACTCGCATTAATTAATGGGGCCTTGTTTCCATCGCCGATGAGCGAGGAATTATCTGCTCGCAACGGGAATGCCGAAATGTGGGTAGTTCGGAAATAACCGAATGCAGTTGTGTGGGATTGCTGTCTCGTTGTGATTGTACCTAATTGCGAGTGGTTTTGAGTGGCTCCTTGTAGTCGATTCTTGGACAAAGAACGACACAAAAAGTCGTTCTAGGCGATCCGAACGTCTATATCTAAGAAAAAACGGAACCCTTATACGATCACCTGTGTGTCTGTCTGTGTGTCACAGACAACTATATCCGAATCTACTGGAAAGATTCACAATTTCCTTATAATCAACGTCAGAGACAGTTAAAACTTATTGATTGCAAACCCTTTAGAAAAACTTCAGATCTTTCGTTTATTTCAAAGTTCCAACATTTAATAGCTCAGAAATTAATAAGCATTTTGGAGCCGCAAGTACTCGTGACGCGCGCGGATTACTGGCGTGGCAGCAGATTGTAATGGGGTTGAATATGTTTGCTATCATCAGCATAAACGTAGGTATTATACTGAAAACTCGGGAAATCTTCTCATATTTCTTTGTAACGTACCTAATAATAGAAACATGTCTTTATAAATGTTGTCGAAGTTCTACAGTAAGAGTTAGAAATACTAGGTATCAATAATCTTCTCATTATTTTTACTTCATCAAGTCTTGGCTCTGTTTGTCTTCTTCATAGTTTTCACTAAAAGGGAAACTTTCGCTATAGTTCTATCGTTTTGTATCAAATAACCAAATAATTTCACAAAGGACAAACTCAGATAAAACAGATTTTACAGCCCTTGTCCTTTGAAGTCCTTTAATTCTGTTCTCAACATTTAACTTTGCAATATTTGACCACAATCAAGTTTCTTTAGGAACAAGGACTTGCCAAAAGTTTCACCTTTAATTGGTGATTAATAACTTTAGATAGACAATCACTACGATTTATGGGAATGAAGATAATTTAAAAGGTTTCATGCAGTGATAACGCGCTGCTTTGAAAGGTGTTCCGAAATAGGTTTAAAGAATCTTTTATTTCTCAGTTGCATGGCCAAATAATCAGTATGAATTTCACTGTACAATACAAAGTTACAAGTGCATGTAGTTTTAGGTCATTTTTTAGTTAGTTATCATAGTTTTCCTTTTAAATTCGTTATATATGCCATACTACCATGTTTTTTTTCACGTCTCCGTAAATAACCGTTTACCTGGCAGAGGGAGGAGGGTGTCCCCCACTTCACTCTAACAAAAATAAGCACTTTAAAGCTTAATATTTCGCAAACGGATCCTTGGATGGAAAAATGGTTTTCGTAAACCCTCAACACTTTAAATGACCTATCCAACGATACCCCGCACCATGGGAAAGACGATAAAACAAATTCATCGCCGCGTCGTGTACCGTAAAAAATATTTTTCAAGATTTTATTTTACCACTTCGTCGGCGTGATTAATACCCATACCAAATTCAAACTAAGCGTCTCTGAGCTAAACCGCGGACAAAAAGACATGGCGAAACTATAAGGGTTCCTTGACATAACAAGCTTTAAAAATGATGGATCATTCTAAACTTATTCTGCTTAAAATCTAGACTTTGAGCACTACCGAAAATGTTCCTATTCTAACCGGTTTGTATCCAAGGTTTCCGTACATCCGTCACTACAAGACGATCACGTGCGTTGGAACTCCGTTTTGACAGTAACACGACAAATTGACGTAAGCTGATTATATTACCAGGGCAGCCGGTGTAAGACACGCCACACGCGAGCGATTTGTCAGCCGGTGTAAGACACGCCACACGCGAGCGATTTGTCAGCCGGTGTAAGACACGCCACACACGAGCGATTTGTCGTGCGACTGTGAGATGTGACTGTTTGGGACGTGTTTTGATGTAGTTTGATATTATTATTTCAGTAGATGATTATGATTTGTCTTTGTTGTTTTTCTTGTTTGGTTTTTATTAATGTTTTAATCTTATAGCAGAAAAACAGTTTTTAGAGCCACATACTTTTATTATTGCACTCTCTTAATTATTTTCGGCGCACATTTATTTATATCTGTATTTTTTCAGGACTGTTGTGTATTGTAGCCATAGCCAGAATATGGTTTGCTATGTATTTTCTAATTTGTATGGTTTGTAATTGGAACTTTAATAACCAGTATTTATAAGTTTTTTTTAACACTATTTTACCTCTCTCGTTACTCATACTAACTGTTTTTATTTATCCACAGGCGACACAATATGTCCGAGTGGCATGTTCAGGTGTCCCGAGGGCAAGTGCATACCAGCGCTATGGGTGTGCAACTATCAGCGCGACTGCGAGAAGGGCGAGGACGAGTTCCAGTCGTGCCGTGAGTAGACAGCCTTATTTTATTCACTACGGTTTGACTTACGCCGTGCGCAGACTGGATGTGAAACTGTCGTATTGTAAAAAATACTGTTTTTGAAAAGACAGACAAAACTGTTTTATCTTGATTATGTCCAGATCTATGCCTGTCTTGAAGCTTAATACAATATCATTTGTTTACGATAGTTATTTTAGAATTAATTGTGATTTTAATACGTATGTGGAGAAAACTTGAGCCTCTAACTTTAGTTAAGAAAGTGGTTTGCAATAGTTTATAATAACTTTGACATAGAATGTCATGTTTATTTGCAAAGTTATGAAGTTTCAAAATTAATGTTACAGTATAAGTAAAATTATTCTCAAATTATTTTAATTAAGTATCCTTGAGTATATTGTTCAACAACAACATGTAATAAATTGCTGAAATAAAGGGTATCCGAATAGATGTGTTAACAAGTTAGCAATCAAGTAAATACTGTGTTACTTGATTTTATCCTCAAATGTGAGAAAAATACAGTTTATCATTTAAACTGTATATTTCTTTATTTCAAATTAATTTGATGACTTAGCTATGTGAAATCATCCCTTATTATCCATTTATTTAATAACAATTGCTTACTATGCTAAGAGTTTGCACGAAAGCGTAGCGTGTACAGCTAGCCAAAAATATAATATTTAAAATATAAAAACCTTCATTTATAAACTTTATAAACGAATGTTTCCATGTCCTTCAGTACATCTACGATCGTCCACGTGTCTCTCATACCGGCACGTCCTAAGTCCAGGCTCGAGTTAGTGCCGATTCCAGGACCTAGGTAATACGTCCCCATGGTCGGCCGGGTGCAAGCGATTCTCGAACTTGACTGAAAATTGTCTATAGGTAGAAAAGTACCCGTTTGTCACTGCGCCCTCATGAAATCGGTAATTTTATAAAACATTTTATTTTCCAAACAATAGATTATTATAAGATGATTAAAAATAATTATTTCATTATGTATGATGGTATCAATCATAGTCATAAACGGGAGCAACCAACGTGTCAAAGGCTCTCTCGCTACAACACTGTTTACCTTTTGGAAGCTTTTCCTTAACCCTTTGCCAAACGACCGTTGCATAATTTCCTCAAATAAATGCGATTCAATAAGTCAATGGACATAAAGACCATTTCCAGATCATAATCGCTAAGAAAGTCTGATCTTAGATGTAAAAATCTGACCTATTTTACTACAATCGCCAATTTCAATGGACTTTTAATCTTCGACCCTTTTGCTTTGAAAGTCGCAGCTATCACAACCCCTGGGGGAATGCACCCACGTCTCCTCCTCCCCTATTATTCCCCCTTTAACCTGAGCTGCACATTGCCCTCGACACACAGACCTTTGATAATCACCCCGGGATTTATTAAAATGGTAGTGCAGGAATACATTAACTAGTTATTTATTAAAAAGGGAGAAATTATCCACTAGATTGAAATGCACGCGGTACCCAATTTAAAACATGATTCTAAATTACCATTACTAGATGCTGTTATGTAAAAATAAATTTACCAGGTAAAATGTAAGTTAGCTTAAATGCAAATATTACTTAAATAAAAAAACTAAAATAAGGCGTCCTAAATCCTCCGAATCGTTGTCGGCTGGTGTGGGTCAAAAAAGGTGCAATGCCTCTAGTCTATCGGGAATATTGCCTGAAAGACTTTGGCATTGCCCCATTTGTACCACAATCTTCTGACCAAGGCAAAAGCCAGCCCTAGGGTTATTGGATTGAATGACATTTATCGAAGCCTAATTTGCCATAAAGCCAACACAGTACAGTTGATTGTAGGTAGTTGATCGTCAGTCACCTCACAATCACAGGTCCGACATGTTCTCAAAGACGTGTTCGTCAATGCGACACGTCACGCTGTCGCCGCCAATAATCACGCTGTTGCAGTTAATTTGTTGCTTGTTCGATATCAAGTGTCACGCTAGCAGGACCCTGTAGGGTCCTGCTAGCGTGACACTTGATATCGAACCGTTTTGAGATCTTAGATTAATAAATTATTTTCATTGAAGCCTACATTTCTACAAATCCATTACAACTATGCATTACAGTTATTTGAATCGTCAGTCAATCACTGTTGACCCGCTCCCGCTCCTCAAATACATGTACACCAATGCGAAAAGTCAGGTAAAAAAAAAAAGTTTTAATAAAATAAAACGGGCATTTTATCAAGTATTTTATGTACCTAGATTTCGATATTTCATGAGTAACACTTATGATACACAAGTGCTTGCGACAACGTGTTAGGGAGCTATAATTGTTAAAACCACGTAAATTATAACATCACGCTATGAAAGCAAAACCCCACCACTTGGCTGTATCAGTGCCAAGCATGTAATTACGCTGTTTGAATCATAAATGACGCAATTAATCAATTCACGGCACGAATATTTGCGTGTTGCCCTAACAGCGTGACAGTTGTCGCTGCGGCCGCTGTTATTAGCTATTGCAATGTTAGAGCTTTGCGTTCAATGTTTATCTTTGTTTACGTGTATATTGAGATTCTAGACGACTATTAAAACGACAACTAGGCCTGTGGCTCTGGACAAAGTGCCGTTTCAGCAACGACTGTTAAATTATGTGGGATTGAGGATGTGACATTTCGACAGGGTTTGTCACTCCCATACATTTGTGACGTTTTGATGATCGTCTTCGCCACGCTACCGCTGACGGAATGGCACTTTCCTAGAGCCTGTGATCCCATGTACCCTAGGCATAACTAAATTTTATAATACATACATACTGTCACGCTATAAAAGAAAGATATGATCATCTTACAACTACTATCTTAAGTTTTCAAACCCTCTGCGGCATAAAGATCTTGACACAGTTTCTAGAAATTCAATTCTAATTTAAGTTCAATGTCGCTCAGAGCCACAATTATTTTCATTACCTTTTCATACAACAACAAAAAGAATACAATAACATAAACCAAGACGAAGCATAAAAACTAAATCTCTTTAAATGACTAACTCAGCAAGAGAAGGCACCTTTACCAGCGTTGAAAAGGCGATATACGAGCGTGAATGCAGAACCAGCCGTTCTCGCTATAAATAATCACGCTGTTCGAGCAATCCTTGGTCACGCTGCGTATTAATTCGCGTCACGATCAGTCGTGTGCCGCCGACGTGCATCCGAATTGTGTGTTTGTAGAATCGGTAGAAACAACACATGTGCTGTGTTAATAGGACTTGAAGGTAAATAAATGAGGATGTTGTTAATTCGGTGGAGTAGTAATGTGTTTTGAATGTCTGACTAGCCTGTGTTCTTTAGTCGTGTTGTGAAAGAGAAAAATTAAGAAGTAAGAAATGAACGTCTAAGCAAACAAAAGCATACAGATGGCTCCTCATTTTTAAACAAATGAGGAGCCATCTGTATGCTTTTCACATCTCGGGCGCAATCTGTGAAAATCAAATCAGATTGAGACTGAGATTCGAATACGTTGTTTAAAAATTAGTAGAATTTGCCCTCAGATCTGAGTTCCTTTATTAAGCTCCAATATGACATGGAATAAATACCTTTTGACTGCTAAACTGTTGGTTTAAAATATTAAAAACATTATGTCTATATATATTATATTTACGTTAATTAGTGAGTGGACGTCGTTCATTCGATGAATAAAAACCAGTTGATTCGAAGATCAAGTGTTTATTTTTCTGTTCTCAGCGATTTTTTTATTTATTTAAACTTATGTACAATAGTGGTACATGGGCGGACTTAATGCATCAAGGCATTCTCTACCAGTCAACCTTTGGTTTATAAAGACTATACTGTGGTAGGTGTACAATAAATAAAAATAAGATTTAAAAATTAATTTTAACTTTTCGGAAAGAACATACAGATAATATATAATATACTAATAAAATACATATATATGCTAAAATAATAAACTAATAAATATGATTTATAATAATCATACCGATTAAGAGAATTCATAATATTCATGACGAAGAACATTTAAGAATGAGAAGCTAAGCCGACTCAACTTAAGCTTTAAGAAAATGGCTAACAAATACATAAATAATTGTGCTTTCGTTGTATGCATACAGTCGTCTGTTGTGCGTAGACGCATAGCTAACATAAATTCAGTTATAATAGTATCGGAAGGCGTTATATTCTCCGGTCTCTCATCATCGAAGCTCACATCCAATTTCCGCGTCCAGATTTTATGATCCTTTTAATAGTCTGTGTGAAGTAGTAGTAAAGCAGTCTATATTTCCTGAAAATATTCTCAGGAGATTTGAATACCTACAGATACATATTTTATTATATACTTAGTTTTGATTATATAAACGAACCTGCAAAAGGCAGATCTCTAGCTCATTGATCAAGTACGCTCCCGATAGTTACCTTGTTTTACGACGCGTCGTCGAATGCAAGCGTCGCCGCGCGCTCCCATATATCTTGCGCGCAGTTTTTCTCGTGCTTCTGTCGTCGCTAGCTGGTGCATACGAGCAGCTAGGCTACCTAGCTGTACCTCGGTTATGGATGGGCGACAGTTAGCTTTACTCGTTTATTGTAGTCCATGCTAGATTAATGGTAAATGGGCTAAATTTCTTCTCTAAACGATCAGAGATTTTAAATCCGAAAGTTACAAGGATTGATTTCTTGGTGTGGTAATTAAATGTAAAAATTTACAACTCACACACTTATCCCTACTAATATTATAAATGCGATAGTGTATCTGTCTGCTACCTCTTCACGCTTAAAACGCTTAACCGATTTAGATGAGCATTTTCAAAAGCATTTTCAGTATGGCACCGCGTATATATAATCACTTACCTAAGTCCATACTAGAAAGTCCATCCATCGATGAGTTTAAAAAGAAATTAAAGAGATTCTTGCTATCTAAATGTTATTATAGTATACATGATTATTTGAGAGAAAATGTAAGGACATATAATAATTGTTCTCAGTAATATTTTTGTTAATGTGACATCAGATTTATGCTTTAATTAATTATCTATTATCATTATTTTGACATTCATTTATAAATATAATTTTGACATTCTCACTTAATACATGACATTGTTATTCTTTAATTATTTTTGTGACATTAATATTTGCTAGTTAATCATTATCTGTTTGCCGCGGTGACCAAAATTGTGTTATTATTAATTATTAAATGACTGGCGCATGCATGTATTGTAACAATGTTGTGCAGCAAATTCTTGACATTTGCATGCCTCAAGGCGTAATATGGTTGAACTGTGCTCTATTATTTTTAACAACNCAAAAGCATTTTCAGTATGGCACCGCGTATATATAATCACTTACCTAAGTCCATACTAGAAAGTCCATCCATCGATGAGTTTAAAAAGAAATTAAAGAGATTCTTGCTATCTAAATGTTATTATAGTATACATGATTATTTGAGAGAAAATGTAAGGACATATAATAATTGTTCTCAGTAATATTTTTGTTAATGTGACATCAGATTTATGCTTTAATTAATTATCTATTATCATTATTTTGACATTCATTTATAAATATAATTTTGACATTCTCACTTAATACATGACATTGTTATTCTTTAATTATTTTTGTGACATTAATATGTGCTAGTTAATCATTATCTGTTTGCCGCGGTGACCAAAATTGTGTTATTATTAATTATTAAATGACTGGCGCATGCATGTATTGTAACAATGTTGTGCAGCGAATTCTTGACATTTGCATGCCTCAAGGCATAATATGGTTGAACTGTGCTCTATTATTTTTAACAACTTTATGTAATTACCCATATTAGCAAATAAATGATTATGATTATGATTATTATTATTATGAAATTTGGTACAGAGATAGATTAGACCTTGGAGAAGGATAGGAGCTAACTTTTGTCGTGAGAATAGGGCTTGAAGGGGTTGAAATAGGGGATGAAAATTTGTATGGGAGTCCGTCATTATTGAAGATAAAACCTTTGTATTTAGGCATTTGATAAAAAATAAATATATATAAATATGTTCAAACGTTTTTGAAAAATTAGTATCTTAATAAAAATGGCTGCCCAAAGTAACTATTCTACGCGGATGAAGTCGCGGGCAAAAACTAGTACTATTTATTAAACAATTTCTGAACAAATATTGTCCAAAATAGTCCGACTTCTACGCCACTTCTTCTTTTCACCTGCAATCAGCTTGCATGCAAATTGCATTACATTAGGCGCCACCAAGGTATAACGTCATCAATCGCTGGATCGCGCCCCGCAATGTAATAAAACTTGCGTGCGAGTTGATTGCAGATGGGAATGCGTCTCTTTTCCCTCCACCTCAAACTAGTATCGCCCTGCTCCTTGTACGACGTGCCAAGATAAGCTCTAGTTTGCTTAAAACTGCGTATCACACTTTAATTATCCAACAAAAACACCAGTATAATCTTATCCCATCTCCCAGTCAGCATTCTTAGAAGATCACAAAGCAAGCCATTTCCCGCCAGTGTTGCCATCCTAAGGACTTGGCATACCTCGAACACATCAACATTAAGTAGGTGACATTTGGCATTTGTCTGCATAAGGAGGTGGCCGGCAGCCAGCGCTGATCTCTATCGGAAACAATTTAAAATAAATCACATATTTACGAGAGCAAAGATAAGTATGTATTTATGTGGCAGAATGGATTCCTTTGTTGCATCTGCGCTTTTATTCTTTAATAGTCGGAGGAACTGCAATTGTAGGAACATTTTCAGGGCAGGGAAATGTTCTATATTAATAGTGGGAATGCAATACTCATAGATCTGACAAAAAGTGGCATGACAATGACTTGGCTTGACTTTCTGTGTTTAAAGTTATTTATGAAAACAAATGAACATTGACCAAACCCCCAAATTTATTTATTTATTGGCCTATCTGCAATTGTTACACTGTTTGCCCAAATATGCAATATGATAAATACATAGTGTACAATATGATGCGATAGACACAGCATGCAAATTATATCCGAAACCACTGAACATCAAATAAAAAAATACAGAAAATTGTTCTGAATATGGCCATGTGTATAATCGTGTATTAAAATCATTCAGTGTTAAAAATGCAATTGTGCCACAAATTTTCTCTTATTGCAAAAGCAACTCAACTCTTAATTCAACCTCCCCAATTAAGCTACAAAAAAAAAATTGAGGGAATGCAAAAAGAAACCATAATTAACAGGAAAACGGAATAATAATTGGCACTGACGGACAGACGCGATCGCAATAAACACTCGCTACTGTGCGACCATGCGACTGTGCGACTATGCGACTGTGCGACTGTGCGACCGTGCAACAGTGCCCATTCGACTCAATCAATGAAATCGTTAAGCGAGAGACGCACTCGACGGAAATAATTGTCAGCACGTAAAGAACGCTGTTCATTTGCCGACTAAGAGATAAATATATACTGTCTACGTTGAAACAGCTTTTTAATTAATGATGTGAAACTTAAAATGACTGTGATGCTGAAAATAAGATTTTAATTAGATGAAAGCTACAGAAAGTCAACCTTCTTAAATAAAAGTAGTGGCTTTGTGGCATTACCATCATCATCATCCGACTCTGCCCGCTCCGCCCACTGCTGGGCACAGACCTCCCGTTTCCTGTGTCCCCCTTATCCAAGTCCTACCCGCGATGGCAACGATGTGGCACTACAATGGCTTAAAAGCTAAAAATTTAAAATTAGTGTTAATTTTGTTTTGTTATAACGATTTTCCCATCTTCAAATCTTGTATCTTAGGAGTAAACTGACAAGTTAGCAGAGGAACTTAATGATTTTACTAAAATGATCAAGCGATTAAAACATCAGCCTTTTCAGCGTTTTGTTCGTCGTAGTTATTACAAAAGTCCAGTCAACAATACTCGTGTACAAGTTTCCCTCGTTACGACTGTGAGTAATGGCGGCGCAGTTTTTCGCGTCCATCTGTAGATTTCCCGGGTGAGCGTACAGTTGACTACAGCGGCAGTTAGTTAACTACCGCTGACAGTACATACGTACAGTGCTGCACTTTTATTATAACTTGGAGAAAACGTGACAACCGCTGTTTGTTAAAACGAGAAAAGTAAACTTGTGTCTGGTTTAAATGGGGTTTGTACAAAGATGGAGGTGTTAAATATGTAGCACTTCTTTGTTTAACTTTTACAAGTTTACAGTTCTTGAATGTTAAATATGTAGGGTCGACGTAGGGGTGTCAAATGATACGATTCACTTGAATGCTGAGTGCGCGTAGCCCTGGCGTAGCATTTCGAAGCACTGGCGTAGCATTTCGTAGCACTGGCGTAGCTATCGTAGCACATTCGTAGCTGTAGTGCTACGAAAACATGGCCGCCCGAACAAGTTCATGATCACGGGATGTTGTAGTACGTTGTAAGGTTGAGTTACATTGGTACATTTCTATGTAGAGGAAAGGATACGAAACATTATACTTGGAAACATCTCGATTGATTTGGCTGATTTTTAGGACCAAATGTATTTTGTAAAATCTACCAAAGTGATGGCTGCTCGCTAGTCTTAATACAAGATACGTGTAAACAATTTCGAAAAGCAATGACTAAATTGAATCGAAATCTTTCCAGAATTACAGAAACATACATTTGTGTAGCCTCTCACATGTCAGCGTCCAGCCACGGAACCCTTGTGTGTCGTGGTCGTGCACTCACTCGCTACTCACACAACACACGGCTATTTGATTATTTTACACTACCGTTGTTTAATCTTAGAGCTTAGTACTGTGATATGACGTGACTGTACAGCCTGGCTTGTACAGACAACTGCACTTTGATAGTACGAGTACCTTTATTTCACAGCAATAAGGGTGGTTTTCCCAGTTCAAGTGTCGAGGGACCTGCGGTTAACAGTACAGGCAGAGCTTTGTGACCGTCAGGTTGTCATCAAATATGCTTTTGTGTGTTAGTTGCAATTTAGATTACCTATTTAGTTGGTATAATTAGTTTTAGGTGGAAAATTGTATTTTAAGTGGTAATTGGATGGCATTGATAACGAAATCTATAAATAAATTGATTCCCTAAAGGGTCAATCAACTATGTTGATATGCTCTCATAGCCGGGTTTTTTCCTTACAATCACATTCATATAATTAAGCTACAAAAATAAAACACTGACCATTACCACCTCAATCATAACCAATACTACAAAGTTAAACAGCACGATTTAATCCGTCCAACACAATAATAACGTGCTCATTTGGGTACAAGCTCGAGCGTCCCCAATCAAACTATTTGAGCGTTTGGGCGGCAACTCGATTTGCACCTCGTCCTCAATTATAGGAGGGGTGTACACTCGCCGCGTTGGGATGCCTCGGGACGGCTCGGGCTTCGGAACGCCTCGAGGCGGACGGCCCCAGTGCCTCCCTCAGAGACGGTCAGAAGGCCCAACTTATAATAACGTGTTGAAAATAACACACTGACAAGTAAAAGATAAAAAAAGTTAAAAGTCCGTTTTTTAATCCCAGATAGTAATTTGACGAGGGCAAATGTCAAACTCCAAAACTATGTCAACAGGTTTTTGAAAAAAAGTATGTTCAAAAACCGAAACCCGACAACTAAAGAGTTTTCAAGAAGAAAATATTTATAGCGGACACAATAAAGTTTTCTATGGTGTACAGATTCTAGCTCATAAAATAAGACTACTCTTTAAGTCGTCTTTCTTAGTATGATTGCAAAGTTTTCGGTACACAATGTAATCTGAACCTTCTGCCCCTTTCTACCACATCCACGTCTTGATTGATACCCGGCGCTGATTGCAGGACCTCCTCCTAATGACCGGATTGATTCCGTTTGAGATTGTAACCTTTGTAAGACACTCCGTTGGAACGTTTGCCCATTTGAGGTCTTCCTTGGAATGAGGTGTCGTAAGCGGTTTTTGGTTTGTTTAATGATATATCTGAGGCTCAAGTTTTAACTCCATGGCGTATTTGAACATGGAAATGCACGTTCTGGTGAAAACAAATTCATGTTTGCGTAAAAACGGTTAACAAATTCTAGAAATGCTCTTCACGTAAAGTATGAAGTATTTTGAGAAGAATACTTCAGTCTGTTATCTTTAGACTTTAAATATTATTTATTTCCTTACTTGGCGCAATATATTATGTACCTTTAAATTGTACCTAGGTGTTTCTCGTCTCGAAATGTGTTTAACTTCAACCGTAAATTAATGAACTTGTCTCGAGTCTTGCTTACAAAACATGAGCGTCCTTCGAATGTTTTCTGCTTTCAAATGTTTTACCAGTGCCAACATCCCCTTGCCCTTCCCCAATTTATTCAGGGTCGTCCCATCATATCTTCTTGTTCCCTACATCAAGCTGTGTATTAAACCTCTATCGTCCTCGTTTCCAGCGCCTCCAGAATGTGAAGCGGGCCAGCTGACGTGCGGCCAGTACGTGTGGAACAAGACGTACTGCATCCCGCCGCACTACCGCTGCGACATGCAGGTGGACTGCGTCGATGGCACCGACGAGGCGGACTGCAGTGAGTACTCCTCTTTTTAACATCTACTGTAACTTAGTGCTATTCTGTATAACTCGCACCGTGAAAAATGAGGTGAACATGAAGTGAGCTGTCAGTCCATCCAATCAATCCATCCAATCAAGGTGGAATGACAGTTCACTTCAAGCTAAACCGCATAAGTTTTCTCGGTGATGTTTTCAGCGAATAGACTGACTGTCTAATACTTGTGGGTGAAGCAGCTGCAGGCCTTAAGGTGGGGCAATTTACAGTTTGGTTAATCGTACTTAACCTAGAGCTATAGGTATTGTAACGGACGTTGTTCATGTAGCGGATTCGATACACGTCAGTTGGACGAGAACATCAGTCAAATAAAACGCCTCTCTTAGAAAGGGAAGTTCCAATAGCATTTAATCTATGAACGCACATCAATAAAGTATTGACGGTGAACCTCAACGGTTGGAACCACCCGAAACATACCTATCAGGGTTACTAAACAGATTAACCGACCAAAATTGTATAACACAATAGTTAAAAAAAAATAGATACATTACCGAAAAATATTACCCTCCTTCTGAGTCGCCTTCTGAGTCTGAGTCGGGTAAAAATATCGTCGTCACGTTTCATGTCCAATTGTCCATGTCGACGTCATTGCATTGAGTCTAAGCTCTTATTAAGTTGCTACATGCACCCAACGTTGTATGTAGGGGATTAGGGCTATATTACACGAGCGCGTGCATGTATGTATGTCCGAACATCCTCGTCAATAACTCGACCAACAATGGGGATTAGTTGTGCTAGACAATATTGAAGATTTTCCTGCTTAGTTTTATAATCCCTGTCTTGATGATTAAGTTTAGAAAGGTTTAATACTATTGTTGTTGTTTCTTGTAAAGTTGAGTTTTACTAAAGTGTTAGACGGTGATTGAGTCAAGTTTAAAGTTTGGATTCTTAAACAGGGCTTGGATTGATTACGGTGAACTATTTGATCACAATCATAAACATAGTTTTACCGTTATATTGAAGCCTTTATGGCAGAGTAGTATTTAATTTAGGTCCATCCACTATTTAGATGCATCCCTAACTCCACCACATACTAACATAGTTGGGTAAAGGCAGGCAAATTGATAAACTATCGGAGAGTGTAATAATGATACTGTTTGAAAACTCTTTCGATAAAAGTCACCGAATTAGTTCTAAAATATTCTCCACAATACTTTTTTCAGTGAAACTAAGTTAATTTCCGTAAAATAAGTAGAAAATCCGTATAAAATAGTGTAAAAGTTATGATTATATTGAATGAACAAATCTGAATCACAATACCGTCTGTCGAACTCAATTCAATAAAAACTTTATGTATTCAAATGTGGAGATCGTGTGGTGTTACCAGTTACGTTCGGTTGAAATTTTCAGGGTTTTGTTACCTGGACCATGATTTATGGCAAGTGCTAAAAAGGAATAAACTTACCAGTCTGATTTGGAAAGGTCTTTCAATATATGACAGCCACATTCATGAGGAAGGCTGTAGGCTATACGGGAACGGGGAAAAACGGGATATACGCGAACAACGTCGCGGGCAAAAGCTAGTCTACCAATATTTTGGAACCAAAGTGACATAATTTTTTTTTTGCAACATATTTTGGAAATAGCTACATTACGATGAATTAGATGACCCTGATTACTTTTGCATATAGCGTTGAATACCGTAGGTTCCATCTCTTATTTTAAGGTACTAGGGTCTATTATCGTCAAAACCCTAAGAACGAATATATAACACAAAATAATTGATCTGCCTCCATCAGCAAGTTGGACAGGACGCGAGCGGGCCGGATCCGAATCGGATCGCATTAAAAGTTGGAAGTAGTTTACGTGTGCGACTTCTATCCGGACCGGACGGTCCCGGGCGAATCGCACGGCTTCATATAACGCAATTTAATATAGACAGAAACATGATTCAAATTATAATTTAAGCTTAAAACGGGAATTTAATATTCAAGCGATTTTTGTGGCAGTTTTTTGATGTCGAAAAGCAGAGCTCGCATTTAACTATTCCGAGAAAAGTTGATGGATTTTTGCGTTGACTGCAGGTAAATAAATTGTAGTGATATATTTGGTTTCGAATACATAAATAGGTAGGTAGTAGGCATATGATAAGTGATGTACATACCTGACTCCAGAGGTCCATGTTCCTACATGTGACGCAATCTCTTACACTGCATGTAAAGTGATCCGACCGCGCGCCGGTGTGTTGTTGTTTGTGCCAAATATTTTAAGGACCACAGCACCTTGTTACACAACACTAAGGACTACCAATTTCCGTGAAAGCGCCTGTATCTCACAAGCTTTACACAACCCGCACTTATTTCAGCCCCTTTGAAGGTTGCAAGAAAAATATTTTCATTGGCATTCCGCATGTACGTGGCTATGTACCAGCCATTACCGAGCAATACTTAAATAAACATGGCACCGAAATACACCGTCCTATTTCTTTTAAAGAGAACTCTTGTAAACGAAGTACCACGGCCAATTTGTTTGGAACCCCTTCACCCCCTTTCGCAGGAGTGTCGGCGATGAAAGAGGGGTAAATGTCTGAGATTCCAGGGGTCCCACATAATTGGTAGCGAGTGCGGAAAGTCCCAACAAGTGGGCAAGTTTTAATGGTGTGGAAATTGCGTTTTTGTTTGGTGTTCGTATCTGTGATGTGCCTGTTTTCATGTAAATCTGTTGTCTCTCAAGTTTTTAGATGATGATAGCGATATCCGGGAAAGGGCTTTAATGTTTCTGTCGTAATTAATATTTAGAATTTGTTTGAAAAATGTAGCTCAGTGATGTCAGTTAAACTGTCTGCCTGTATCACTTAACGGTTTATTTACTATCCAAAAATCGCAAAAAAACTATTTCTTGGGTTAAGAAAATTCTTCATATTCTTGCCTCCATTCCTCATTCTCTTATAAATACAAAGTAGTCGAGAATATAAAAGTGGACGTCCAGTTTTTCTTCAGTTAACATAATAGCGACGTAAGTCGGTGCTGGAGAATAAAGTTTTAAAAGCGGAGTGTTCCATGGCGGTACTTCCGCTCGACTGGCTCTCAGCTGCAACTTCCTCGTTGCCATGGTAATTAACCCCTCCCTCCCCCCCTCACTGCCGCTTCCTGGCAGAGCTTGATCAACACCTAAGTTTTTGAAGTTCTGCCAAAGACATTACGGGATAGACAGCTTAGGCGGGGTCTGAAGTGGCCGTTTACTTATTTTTTCCTGTAATTTATAAATTTGCTGATCTTCCTGAAATACGCCAGTCTTTTAACGATGCAAAATTACTGATACAATATTATTTTATTGTTTTGACTGTATTTTCCAAGTCTTAACATAAAAAAATCTCAACAAAAATGTAGCATCATGTTCATCAACAATTCCAAAAGTTATACCGGACGAAAAATTGGCGCCAGCACTTCAAAAAGTATTTATTTCACCTGTAGAGACTCAACGTCTTATAATAAGCTAACATCGCAATTTTTAAGTCTCAGATCTGCGCAACGTTGAGCAAAGTTGCCAGCTCGTAAACTGTGTTGCCAGTCTCAAGTCTCAATGTAAAAGTTTTAATAGACCGCGATTATTACATCTTTCTTTTTATTTGGACACTCTCGGAGTTTCTCTATGGCTCAGTGCTTTGTACAACGTAAACATTTCACACTTTGAGAACTGATGGAGATTTATTGAGAGAAGTTAAGTTGAGTTATGGATTTAGAAATACTTTTATTGGTTATCAATTAAGGGATTATTGAGGTTGATATTGTTTCGTTTGTTTGGTTTTTACCTGACTGCAAAGAAGAGTCGGGGCTTAGGTTTATTATGATAGTGGCTGCCGCCCGCGACTCAGACCGCTGGACTTAGTACTCTCTTTATAAAATATATAGCCGTTAGCCATAAATTGTATCCCGTTTCTCCCGTTCTGGTATAGTCTCTTATAGCCTTCCTCATGAATGACTGACACTGAATGATGAATGGCTATCATATACAAAAATAATTTTCCAAATCCGACTGTTAGTTCCAGAGATTAGTGCATTCAAACAAGCAAACGCTTCAGCTTTATTATATTAGTATAGAAATAGTTTATGTGTTATTCTGATGTACCTATACGGTAAAGTTTCATCAACATCCGTTCAGTATTTTTTGCTTGAAAGAATAACAAACATCCACCCATTCTCTTTACAAACTTTCACATTTATTCGCTTAACATGTAGTATTGTAGTAGGATATTGATAAACTCGCGTTTTGACCATTTCGCATCTAATGGTAACCGAAGATGTCGTCGACGATGGAGCACACCTGTCTGGAAGTAACCTATTCACTCTTGACTTAGAACCCTCCGCTATAGCCACCAGGCTTCACATACTATGCTTGTCTTTCAAGACACCCTTTTTCTAGTCTATTAATGTGGTATTATTAGACCGGAGTATGTAGTTATTTCCATACATATGCACCACGTCTTCGCTAAGTATAATCACGGTTAATAACTGGTTTGATCGGGATATCCTCTCAGCATATTATTGGGTTGTGCGAACTCGCGGCTGTTGGCTGATGTTTTAGTTTCCTTTGGAAATAAGAATATCCGGTCACGATCAACTTAATCCATTATTTTCGATGGAGCGATTCTCACGAATTAAAAGTGGCGAAAATTAGGATGCATTCACATCCTTTTTGATAGAATTGAATAGATATGTTTCCAATCTACATAGCCATTTTCAAACTATGCCCTTGGAGTCGGCTTCTAGTCAAACAGGATGCACCTGATTACCAGTGTCATATGGAGCGACCCTTTCAGACCTCAGAACCCGGTGGCTGGGGAACACGAGACCTCTTGGTAAGACCGGTGCCAGGTTCTCTGGTTTCTGTCAATCCGTAACGTCTGTCGTTATCTTGCATTGTGCACTTAGCCTCAAGCTCCTGCACAGATCGAGAGTTTTCTAATCGTCCTATAACGTGATATGAAAAGCACTCATAAAGAGTAGTTGATCGTCACAGCCAGTTTCACAAAAATGTTTTGGCCAATTTAAAAATGAAACCATCACTTCAAATTACAACTACAAATCCCCTTAATCCGAAATTCTCCGAATGCATTCGAATTCGTTCGTATTTACGTGCAGTTTGTGTAACAGAGGGGTGGTACGTACTCGTAAGCCTTTGACATGCACCCCGGCCTTGTCAGGGCTCACGGGGCTGGCGGGGTGCACGGGGCTCGCCGGGTTCAGTGGAGCTTGCCGTGGCGGGGTGCCACAAAGCCGCCTAACACTGTATTGAAGACGAAAGAGAAGATTGCCTCGGATTGAAGCCGTCTGTACCTGTGTAGGTGGTCTTAGTACATTCTGAGGGATTGAAATGTTTGTAATAGTTAAATGACTTTTGAGATGAATTTGAGGTGTAGGGAATAGTTTTCGTAGATTTAAACTGCTTAGACTAACTGCTAACTGAACATATAATATCCTACCCTGCTAATATGTTTATTTACTTATTGAAGGACCTAAAGTTTGAGTTCAGTGTGATAGTTTTCGAGGATTACAAGCATGGATAAATGGATGAATGTTTGCAAAAACTGCCGAACTAATTTAGATAAAATTTGGCACACATACATTTTATAGTTGATCAACAAATATAATACTTTTAATTCTGATCTGAAGTCCACTCAGGCCGGTCAATTGTGTGTTTTGTAACTAGCTGTAACCGATACTCATAATCAAAGAGTTTCCTCTCGGACGTCCGCAGCAATGTGGAAGATAATGTCCTCGCGTAGCGTCCTCTTCCATCCCTCCTTCGAGCGCTGCGGGGCAAATTGCATTTAATTTACCTACAGGGATATCGGATACCAACTGCTCTTGAGGGCTTGGACTATATATTTTGAATGAAATTTATTTATTATTTGCTGTAGGGAACATTTGGTTGTCCACTTGGCACATATTCTATCTATACTAATATTATAAATGCGAAAGTTTGGATGGATGGATATTTGTTCAATCGATCTTAATCACGGCAGAACGGCTGAACGGATCTTGATTAAATTTGTCACCGAGGTAGATTGTAGTCTGGAATAACACATAGGATACTTTATTCCGGGAGTGAGTGTCGAAAATTATACCGAGGGATCATATCCCTCGGTATAATTTTCGACTCTCACGCATAAATATTTTTAGGATTTTTGTTGGTTGTTTAGGGCATCTAAGTCGTCTCCCCTTTCGAAACATAAAAATATATTGTTTCAAAGATCATAATTATGATTTATCTTTCACTTGTTGATTTTTTTATATAGGTAAGTACCTAAGTCAAGTTTAAAATGTTCAATACTTATGGTAACATAAGTATTGAACATTTTAAACTTGACCGTCGTTAACATAATATCTCCTGGTACTTACAAAACAATGCATAGTTAGTTACTAAACATAATTGATACTTCATAAGAATGAGGCCATTATTTCCTGAAATTTTACACGAAGACTGAATTCGTAATTTATTCAAATCTCGGTCATTATAATGTTCAAGATTTATTACTTATTCATAAAACTGCCGAATCATTTCTTATTCAAATCGTAGCGTTTATAAAATATCTCGCATATAGATCTATGTATAATTTGGATGTTACAAATATTAATTATTGTTAGTACTTGATTGTATTGTGGTAGTCTTACCAGAGAGCTATGTTTGAATATGTTCAATTGTTCACTCATACAAGAAACCATCTAACCAACACATGTGTTTTGTCAGTTAATTATTGTACGAGTTCCTTTTCCTTACTATAGGATTGGCTTTCAAAGTTACTGGATGCAGTGCAATGCAATATGATACGAAATGAGTGCGACTAACCCACAAAATAGCAAACACAAATAACAAAAAAAAAAAAACTTTTTTTTTTAAATTTAATATGGGTTTGCTCTTGACTCTAGTCTAGGTCATAGATGACACAGACAAAGTCGACGATGCAGCGAGCTTACCCAGAAGAAGCCTGTTCACTCTAATTTTGAAGAGATTAGGGTTGTATGCGTTCGGAAACACAGACGCAGGCAGAGAGTTCCACTCCTTTGCTGTGCGCATTATAAAAGACGTTTGGAAACGTTTAGTGCGAATTGGTGGAATAGCAACAAGGTAGGGATGGTAACTTGCAGTGCGTCTAGATGTCCGATGGTAGAAGGGGGCCGGTGGGATGAGATCGTGGAGTTCCTGGACACTCTCCCCGAAGTACAATCTGTAGAAGACCGACAAGCAGGCAACCTTGCGGCGATGAGCCAAGCTGTTCAGACAATTTAAGCGCGGTCTAACTTAAACCTTTCCTCATATTAAAGAACCGTTCTCGGATCCACGAAGTAATACCCCCGGACACCGGTCATCGTCGGAAAACGGCGTACAATGTCGTACAATGCCGGACACATGTCCATTGTCGGCTATGACACTTAATATTTATTGCGGTCAGCCCCAAAAGATATCGTTAACGTGTACGTGGGAATTAACGTGCCGTGAATAGACCTGTCGCACTGTGAATGGGATGTTTGCATGGCCCTGTTAATGCGTGGTAATTTGTATGAATGGCGCGGTGAAAGTATGGGTAGGTATCGCGTTTGGTGTTCGCAGGCTGTCGTACAATGGGACTGGTAAACGGTATGGGACTTTAACAGTGACAGAGATATTGGTACTGTCATTGAGTCCCTCTGCGTCCTATATATAGGCTTCCACGCATAAAATTACCTTGCATATTACCTTTAAATCTGATCCGAAGAATTTTTAAACTTGGTTAAAAAGTGATCAAAGTTACGCCAGTTTGAGCACAATATTTAACGGCTACAAAAACAAGCAAACTTATAAAACAAATAAGGCCAAACAAACTTGGTCCACACCTACAATACCCAGACACACTTTACCACAAGAAACTGTTTAAAAAGGCTTACCACGAGACTCTTATAAACTGTATCGGCTTTGACGTGGCCGAGGCACTCCGCCCCGGGCGCTCTCTATCGCTAGATTTTTACATAACTTTATATGAAAATCGCATTATCTCGACAAGGGCGGGCTAAAAAAACGTGGAATGACAACAGAAGGTTCATATCGCTACAATATAAGTCAAACGGTGGTTTTGATACATTCCAATATATCGAAATGAAAGAAAGTAAAAATTTATTTGGCACACAGAGATAAACATAATAAAGGAACAAATATCAATAGACTTCAACAGCTAGATACTTATCGATAAAAGCGGCTAAAAAGACCATTCTCGGAAAATCGGACAATGATCACTATCAACTTAAACTGTAGTAACTTAACTATTCTGCCCACCTTATACGTAATGAGAGCCTGGTAATCTCCGTAGAGATGTCTAAGAAGTACCAATCGGCTCACATTCGGGAAGAAACCAATGAACATCACGCAGCAACAATGGACGTCTTCCGGCTGAAACGAAGATGATGATGATGATGATGATAGTGAAAAACCAATGAAGCAATCAAATACAATCTGTAACATTCCAACATCGTCAAGTTAGAGTCTCAACTAGTTTATTTCATGTATTGTACTTCTGTCGTATATCCATTGCTTGTCGGAACGGTTCTGTCGTAAAAAGCCGCACACAGGCGTTTTTGCATGTCATTACCAATACGGAGAGGATTAGATTAGCTGTCGCAAGCTCACTGCCGCAACCTGGGCCTGTCTGAGCTGAACAAACATTGCGGAAGCATCGCGTTGTGGAGACAAACAACGGAATTACGAGACGGGTTTTATGATCAGGTTTTGTGGGTGTTTTGAAGAGACAGGAGTGGTCCAGAATATGGATGAAGGGGCATATGAATAGCAACTTTACGTGTTTGTATGATGTATTCTAATTTAAATTGTGGTTTAAGACCCATAATAGAAAAGGGCTACTAAATAAGCAAGTGGGGTGTGAAAATATTCAAAATAAGGTGTGCTAATTTTACTTTTCTGTTTATTGCAGCATATCGCAAATGCCAGCCGGACGACTTCCAGTGCGGCATGGAAGGCGCCGGACCGGCCAAGATATCATCATTACAGGGACCATGTATACCTAAGGAAAAGAAATGTGACGGGTAAGAAACACTTTATTCTTTGTTTTACAGTTATACTGCAGAAGATACCTGCAACTCTGCTAGCAGGATCTAAACTGAAGCACTTCAAGTTAAGCTTATAATTGAATTTCATCAAAAGTCATTTATTGAAACTAGGCTGAATCACCACTTTTTGAACGTCAAAAATTTACATGAAGTCAATCCCATAAAACACCCGCCCGCAATTACACCGCAGCAGTTTTTAGAATTTCATCTTTGGCATCCTAAACTACGTGAGCGAAAAAACAGAAAGTCATCGCTCCGTTGGCTTTGACTTTGAGAAATACAGCTAACATCCTGCCTCATTTTTACAAATAACGTCCAACATCCTCTGCTCTTCCAGGTATTTAGACTGTAGAACCGGTCGCGACGAGCAGGACTGCACCGGGAACCCGCTGGCGTGTCGGCTGGACCAGTACCGATGCGCCTCGGGCACCAAGTGCGTGGACTCCGCCGTCAAGTGCGACCACAAGGACGACTGCGGAGATAACTCCGATGAAGCACATTGTAGTGAGTACAACTTCACTGGCACTGTTCTTTGTTAAGGGAAAAAACACATCATCGCTTACCATCAGGTGAGATTGTGGTCAGACGCATCCATATCAATAGTAAAAAAAACTTCATGGTGATGTCGCACAGTTTCCTCACATTTCCTCGAGTTTCGCGATGTCAAGCTTCATTAGGGGAATTTTGAGATCTGACAAACTGACAGCTTAATCTTTTCAAGGCACAAATTTAAAAACCCTTTAATTTAATGTTATAAGAATGCAATTATTTGCTTTAAATATTTTCTCTCTACTAAGTAAATTCCTCCACACCTTCCAGGTTTCCCACCCTGCCACATCGGGCAGTTCCGCTGCAGCAACGCCCTCTGCATTCCCGCGACGTACCACTGCGACGGCTACAAGGATTGCTCGGATGGTTCCGATGAGGCTAACTGCACCGCCATCGCCTGCCCTGACAACAAGTACCTCTGTCCCAAAGGAGGGCCCGGAGGAACCCACAAGTGCATCGCCAGGTCACAGCTCTGCGATGGAAAGAAAGACTGCGAAGATAATGCTGATGAAGAAACGGCTTGCTGTGAGTATTTTGACATTGTTTTATCTTGATAGGAGAATTACCATCTTGCTTAACCTTGCAGATTATAGCTCCCGGAAAAGCCAGTTAGCTCTTCAATTAAAAGAGAGACACAAACCGATGCATGTGCTATATCTGAACCATGCAAAGTGGTGTTTGCTTGAGACATTTAGCTCTGGAAGTACTGAACTAATTTCGAAAATTCTAACAATAATTGCAAGACTCTGTTAATTGCTATTTTTTTAACAATTGCCATAGGCACAGCCCACGGTAAGGAAGCCGGGGAAAAAAGCTATGCTGTTAGCAAAATAATTTGCCATTCTTTTAAATTATTGTAATCCAAATAGAAAATCTGTATTATAAAGTGTTACTCTATTATATCCGCCACAATCCACTCGACACCTCGGAATATGCAATGAATATAACGCAAGCACGTGACGAAATTACAAAATATGTGTAGTGACTACATATGAGCTCATTTTTAGACTAATCCGCTGAGAAATAACTGTTTATAACCAAAACTGGTACGAATGTAATTTTCTTTATTGCTTCCAACTTTAAGCGCAAAAAGATTAGAATGTCTTTTGAGAAAGTTGAATACTTCGTGATGGATTTATTTTATGACTAGATGATAATGTTTGTACTTGTAAGTCGGCACGTTTTGCGTAACTGACAAAACTGCGAGCTTTGAGAATACAAGCCATACATATGAAGCCGCAGTGACTGCAACACATTATTTTGCTCTCGTGTCTGATTGGTGAAAAAAACAACTAGATTGTAGATAGATAACAATAAATCGAAAGATAGCATGTGCGTGATCCAGATGATTCTGGACTGCCAAAATCGATAAACCATTCAAATCAAACCTTTAGAGTTAGATAGCAAACTCAAAGACAGATTCTGGTCAATAGTCAAAGCATTTATTTCAAATAAACCATTATCAGGTACTTTTGAATTGTCAAAGTCAGTCCGTCAAAAACATGAAGCTATTTGCACGTTCGCAAGCGTAGATCTCTATGGAGAAGAACGTGCAAGAAACTCCACGGACACTCTTTTAAATCATTTTATGTTTACAAAAATCCTGGTTACATAAACCTTGTTGCTTCTATATATGAGAACAATGTAAAGAAAGAAAAAAAACAATTTATAGTATGAAATATTAAAATGAGGCAGTGGCAACCAAGGGATGACCAGTCTCCACTGACGGCGCCCGTTCACGAACATGACGCGTGCATCAGCACCATTCAGCTCAACCATTTTGAAGGGAACTGAATGATCCGATACACGCGCCACCATCAGCGAGACATTGGAGTGAGCATGACACACCCTCAACTGCCCCTGCTATTTCATGTCAAACAAGGAAACTATCTATTAACATAATGGTCCAGGGTTCTCACATTTACAGAACTTGAAATAAAAATTGCTTCTAAATTATATAAAACTATGAATATCAATCTGAAAATACAGAAAAAGAAAAGTTTATTCCAAACATAATATAAGATTATGCGGAATAGTATTATTATTAGACATAAAAGAGGGTGAGCATCTCTTCCAAATATAAAACCTAACTAGTGGAACCAAGCGGCTGAGGCTGTGGAGCAGGACCGGCATTTAGCCAAGCATTTTTATCAAGGATATAATCTTCCAGTTTATAATATGCCTGTCTACATAGAGTGCGTTTTATGCATGTTTTAAATTTTTTCTCATTCAGTTCGAGAATCTCACGTGGTATTTTATTATAAAACTTAATACAATATCCCATAAAAGAAGTGTGTACTTTAGCCAATCTGAATCGGGGTTGATCTAATTTATTCCTATTTCTAGTATTAAAATTATGCCTATCACTAATCTTATTAAAAAGATGAATATTTTTCCGAACATACATAATGTTTTCGTATATGTATTGACAATTGAGGACCAATTGAGTTGAAATTTCCATTGACCCGTTAAGGAAATCAACCCAGCGATTCGTCAATAAGTGTAGTTATTTAGGGATCTATTTTCTCCTTTACTTTTTCTAACTAAACCTACAATTTTTTGTTTTTCACAGCAACGGCATCCTGCCCAGCTCTGGAGTGTGAATACAAGTGCGTGGCGTCGCCATCAGGAGGAGCGTGCGCGTGCGCAGCCGGCCTCACGCTCGCGAGCGACAACCGCACGTGTGTGGACAGGGACGAGTGCAAGGAGTGGGGCTACTGTCACCAGCTGTGCATCAATACTCCTGGATGTAAGTACCCAAGGTCGAAATGTAAAATAATATTGGCAAATCAAATGAAGCTGAAAAAACAGCATTTAAAGATCTTAAACTTGCAAAAGACAGCTCCTAAAACGTCCAGCCGTCACATTCTTTAACTAGTGATTTGCTGTGAATTTGTGTGACGGTATAAAACTGCACAAAACCCGTCGCTTTCAGTAACCGAAAATAGGTTAACAAATTCAAGATATTTTAAATAATATACTGCAAGGTGGGCTGGTTATGTGGCAGGACCAGAGTCCATTTCTGACAACAAAACATTTCTGATTTTTTGATAAGTTTAAAGGACCTATTCCTCAGGGAATAAAAATGTACTTAGGCTAAGTAATATTCAAACCAAGCTCTTATGTAAGTGAAGCTGAAAAATACAGTATTCGTAGTGGTCTTTTTCACATCACTAATTTCCATTTCTTGAAGTGTAGATAGATAGAATATATTGTACACCAAAAATAGTTACACGAGCTTATTTCTAGGTGTACAAAGGCGGTCTCGCTGACAGCGATGCCTACCGATAAATTTTAGCAATGTGTAACTATCGTATCCACCCCTCCAGCGTACAAGTGCGCGTGCGCGCCGGGCTACACGCTGGCGGAGGGCGGGCGCTGCGCGGCGCTGGCGGGCGCGGCGCCGGCGCTGCTGCTGGC
>NDFZ01004342.1:42315-58732 GCA_002192655.3 Mamestra configurata
GTGCTGCGCATGGACCTGCACGGCCGCGCGCCCGTCACCGTCGCCAACGCCACGCAGGCCGCCGGACTCGACTTCCACTACCGCAAAAACCTGCTGTTCTGGTCTGATCTTAAGACGAGGAAGGTGAGATGACCTGCTTGTTTTGATTTCTTTGGTTTCATTACGTATATGCTTTGTTTAACCTTTTTATTCGACGCGATAAGATTTTGTTGTCAGTACAGATGGAACAGGAAAATCAATACTCAAATCAAAGTGACATTATCTCAGCACAAAAAAAATGTACATGAATTAACTACTAAAAGTTACTGAACAGCTTACTCTTTCTTTTCTGTCACCTCTCCAAATAATGAAGACTGCCCATAGTGGCCATTACCTTCGTTTCTGTATCTATCCCCCCTTTCCAGATCCACTCGCAGCAGCTGAGCGTGCCAGCGGGCGTGACGAGCTACACGGGCACGGACATCACGGTGGCGGGCTCGTGGGCGCCGGTGGCGCTGGCGGTGGACTGGGTGGGCGACAAGCTGTACGTGGCCGACGCCATCGGCCAGAAGATCGACGTCTTTGAGCTGGACGGCCGCTGGCATGCTGTCGTGCTCGGCTCCAACCTCACCAACCCTGCTGATCTGGCACTTGATCCCACGCTGGGGTTGATGTTTGTGGCTGATAGTAGTCAGGTAATCATTTGAGGAATCTTTTAAATCATCAGTTAAAAGATGTGTTTTAAGAAGTTTTTCAATATTTAATAAGCTATATTTCTAATTTTATGTTCTCTCAAACCACATTATTTATTGTTCAGATTAGTTATCAAACCCTTAAAGTAGATATAACACAATATAACACCAGCATCACTTACGAAGCTAAAACTTGATATTTTCAGATCATCAGAGCCAACATGGACGGAACACACTCGAAGTCTATCGTGTCGGAAGCCGCCTACAAAGCATCCGGTATCGCCGTTGACATCATCGCTAGAAGGGTGTTCTGGTGCGACTCGCTCTTAGACTACATTGAAACCGTAGATTATGATGGAAACCACCGATTCTTAGTCCTCAGAGGGCAGCAGGTCCCCAGTCCCTCCAGACTGGCACTTATTGAGGACCGCGTGTACTGGTCAGATAACACCAAACAAGGTATCAGCTCCGTCAACAAATACGAAGGTCCTTCCAGTATACAGGCAATCTACAAGATGAAGGATATCAGAGAACCAAAGGCTATCACAGTGATCCACTCGCTGAAGCAGACGTCTGTGAACAACCCCTGTGGCACCAACAATGGAGGGTGCTCCCAGATGTGCATCGTCACCGCGCTACAGAATGGCGGCCTCGGGTACCGCTGCGCCTGCAACATAGGCTACAGACTAGAAACAGACTTAAGAAACTGTGACCTTGTAAAAGAATTCCTTATGTATTCCCAGCAGAGGTTTATCAAAGGAAAAGTTCTAAACCCGGTTATAGAAGGCTTCAGTGACGCCATTCTACCGGTTGTCTCAAAACGCGCCAGATTTGTTGGTTTAGACTTCGATGCTAGAGATGAGCATATTTACTACTCAGATGTTTTACAAGACGTTATATACAGAGTTCATAGAAACGGAACCACCAAGGAAATTGTTTTGGCATCACAGAACGAAGGAGTCGAAGGTTTAGCAGTAGACTGGGCGTCCAAGAACCTTTACTACATCGACTCAAGGAAAGGAACACTGAATGTCCTATCGACGAGAAACGTAGCTTACAAGAGGACTTTGCTAAAGGATTTAAAGAGACCGCGAGCTATTGTAGTACATCCTAACAAAGGGTTCATATTCTTTTCCGAATGGGACAGGCCAGCCAACATCAGCCGAGCATACACTGATGGCACCAATTTGTTAGTCTTTGAGAATGTGACTCTAGGCTGGCCAAACGGCTTGTCCATTGACTTCGATGCAGATAGGCTATACTGGTGCGATGCCTTGCTCGACCACGTCCAACACTCCAAACTTGACGGTACAGACGTTAAGACTGTCAACTCGCGACTTATCAGACATCCATTCTCCATCGTCATCCACAAAGAATTCATGTACATCACAGACTGGAGATTAGACGCTATTGTACGACTACACAAGTTGACAGGAGAACAAGAAGACATCATGGTGCGAGAGCCACAAACGAACAGGTTATACGGTGTCAAGGTGTACAGTGAGGAGATTCAGAGAATAGATCCCATGCAGCCATGCTCTAGGGACAATGGGAACTGTCAGAAACTGTGCTTTGCTGTACCTAGGAACAACACGGAGTTACTGACTGTCAAGTGTGGGTGTCCTTACGGTGAGAAGTTGGGTCCTGACGGCACCAACTGTATCGCTGACCCGAACTCGGAACCCCCTGTGCAGGCTTGTCCTCATTCCTGGGACTTTACGTGTAACAACCAGAGGTGCATCCCCAAGAGCTGGGTGTGCGATGGTGATGATGACTGCTTGGATAACAGTGATGAAGAACAGAATTGCACAAGTGAGTAGAGCATACTTTTTTAATTATTTATTTTGGTTCTTATAAGATGAATGGATTCAACGTAGTTCTCATTACTGTAACTGTTTGGAGTAGGTAAGGCCCTTCTTCAGAGACCAAAATATAAAACGAAGATAGGACTCGACCTCATACTTAAATGAAGTTAAAATTGTTAACATGACAATAAATGAAACGCACGCTTGTGGGATACCTATATCCAGTGCTCATCTTTCAGCTGTTAATGATGATAAGCCTAAATTAAATGACGTCTTTTTCTTCCAGAAACAACCTGTAGCGCATCAGAATTCATGTGCAAATCGGGTCGCTGTATCCCGGCGACTTTCAAGTGCGACTCTGAGAACGACTGCGGCGACTTCAGTGACGAGACCGGCTGCGTCAACGTGACCTGCTCCTCCTCGCAGTTCCAGTGCGACAACGGACGCTGCGTGCCCAACACCTGGAAGTGCGATTCCGAGAACGACTGTGGAGACGGATCTGATGAGGGCTCGCATTGTGCAGAGAAGACTTGTGCTTATTTCCAGGTTAGTGTATAGATCTGATTGGTTATTATATAGTTATCTGTGTTTCTATGCTGACAATATGCATTTTTTTTTGTTTAAGTTCGTAATATGCTTCAGAGCACATAAGATAGGCCTGTAATGTTTTCGTTGCTAAGGCACAGGGTTCCTCTCGGATAATGGGAGCGGACCGATATCTACCACGGCCTATACGAAATTTCAAACCTCATTCTGAGATTTTCACTAAATTGAATAGCTCAAAATTGGAGTTTCCGATAAAAAACGGTAGTAAGATATAAGTATTTAGGTCTTGCCGTAATTTAATTACGTTAAACAGCCTTATCTTTGCCGTTTATGCAGAATAAGGACTCTTCTGACATTCTTTCCCCAGTTCACCTGCCCCCGCACCGGACACTGCATTCCCGCCGCGTGGGTGTGCGACGGCGACGACGACTGCTTCGACAAGCAGGACGAGAAGGACTGCCCGCCCGTGTCCTGCCTCGCCAGCCAGTTCAAGTGTGCCGACCTCAAGCAGTGTGTGCAGGTACGACTAGCATGAGCCATCTTACGAGTACCTTACATTTTATTAGCTCTTAAAAATGATAGAGTTACCCAGTTAGAGTTACTCAGGACAAGTTACTGGGGCAGTGGATGTTAAAAGTAAGGCTTTGGTATCAGAAACTTAATATCCCAGAATTTGAACTTTGTGTTCGGTCAAAGCAAAAATATCGCACCTTATAGAATGGGACTTAAATGAACATGGTGCACTATACTCCTCTTCACACCTCTGTTTGGAAGACAAGCGATTTTTTACATACATTAAAATAACCCCTTTCGGCGTGTCCTCAGGAAGCGTACAAATGCGACGGCATCCCAGACTGCAACGACGGCAGCGACGAGGCGGGTTGTCCCTCCCTCGCACCGCATCAGTGCCAGCCTGACAAGCAGTTCCAGTGCCGCTCCTCCGGCATCTGCATCCCTACCACCTGGTATTGTGACGGTAAGCATCTGAAGTGGAAGAAAGAACGAAATAGTTTATTGGAACAACATATCGAATGAAAAACACACAGCTATTAAAAAACAAATGCTGATGCCAAAAGGCCCTGTCAAAAGGCTGAAGTTGAGAGGCTCAAGACTTTGAATGTATTTCCAGGAACCCCCGACTGCGAAGACCTGTCGGACGAGCCGGCGACATGCGGCACGATCTCGTGCGCCAACAACTACTACCGCTGCCACAACGGCCGCTGCGTGTTCAAGGCCTACGTGTGCGACGGACACGATGACTGCGGCGACGGCTCCGACGAGGGACTTGAGCATGCCTGCAAGCCACCCGCCTTCAGGTATTCTCTTCTTATAACTCATCGTTTATTTTTGGAAAGACTGTTTGACGAGCAATTTTGTGGGTAAGTTGTCTAAGAGTGACTAATCGTCGGTGAATAGTTCTTATCCTTCAATTTAATTGTTTTTTGGACACCCCATAAAGTATGGCGTAAAGTTGAAGCCACACTATATAACATAACATGTTGTAATACATAGGCATTAAACAAGTTTTTGTTGAGAGATTAGCAATAATAAATCATGTGGCCATCCGATATAACCCTAAATCTCATACTCATTACTATTATATATTCCAGATGTCCAGCTCACCAGTGGCAATGCCCCGGGGTCACCGGCAGGTGTGTCAACATCACCCAAGTTTGTGACACCAAGTTTGACTGTCCAAATGGCGCTGACGAAGGTAAAGTACAGCCCAGCATTTGAAACCTTATCGCTTATGCTATAAAGTTTAATATTAATTCATGGTTTTACTACAGGTGCGAGCTGTGATTTTGCTGAATGTGAACACCAAGATGGTCTTTGCTCTAATGGGTGTAAGCAGACTCCAAACGGACCATTGTGTCTATGTCCACCTGGCGAAGAGTTGGATATCGACGGCTCCAACTGCAAGGACATCAATGAATGCGACCCACCCGGCCTCTGCTCACAAACATGTACCAACACTAAGGGTTCCTACGTGTGCTCCTGCATGGACGGCTACTTACTGACCATTAACAACCACACCTGCAAAGCCAACAACCATTCAAGTGCCTTCCTCATCATCTCCAATAGACATTCCATCTTAGTAGCAGATCTTAACGAACAAGGTCTCGAAAGGGTCCCCATTAATGTCGAAAATGTAGTCGCGACAGCGTCCAACATGCACACAGGAACAATATTCTGGTCTGACATGAAACTTAAGAAGATCTCCCGGTTAGACCGTGGAAGTGAGCCACAGGTCATCATCTCTACTGGATTAGACCTCGTTGAAGGACTAGCGTACGACTGGGTCGGAGGAAACATTTACTGGCTGGACAGCAAGCTGAACACTATCGAGGTAGCGAGGGAAGACGGTACATCTAGAACAGCTTTGTTGAGCGGTAACATAACGCAGCCGAGAGGAATGTGCCTTGACCCTGCTCCGAACGCAAGATGGCTGTTCTGGACCGACTGGGGAGAGAACCCTCGCATCGAAAGAGTTGGAATGGACGGTACACAGAGATCCGCTATCATCACTACCAAGATCTACTGGCCTAACGGTCTCACATTAGACACGGCAACACAGAGAGTATACTTCGCTGACTCCAAGTTAGATTTCATCGACTTCTGTTACTACAATGGAACGGGCAGGCAGCAGGTGTTGGCTGGCAGTCACTATCTCCTCCACCCTCATTCGTTAACGTTATTCGAGGATACTCTGTACTGGACAGACAGACAACTGAACAGAGTTTTGTCAGCTCATAAGTTCAAGGGTACCAACCAAACGGTAGTTTCCCACTTGATTTCTCAGCCCCTGTCTATCCACGTACATCATCCTTCTCTCCAGCCACTGTATACGTCTCCTTGCAAGAAGGATTCGTGCCAGCATCTGTGTCTACTAAGCCCCAACAAGACTGTGGGATACACTTGCATGTGCAAGCCTGGATTCAAACTGTTACCTGATGGCAAATGTGTGGAAGGTAAGTTTCAATATTTACAAAAAAATAACGAGTATTTTAAAGCAGGTAAAAATTTAACTTAATAACTAACATAGTTTTGTTTTCTACAGAGGAAAGTCCATATCTGATGGTTCTGAAGGGAAGCCAGGTTATTGACTTATCAATGGATGGCTCCGGACGAGCGGGACAACTCGCTCCCATCGTTGGCATTCAAGGTAAGACACGAAATTTAACATAAATCGAAAACTTCCAAATTATATTCATTTTCATATCCTAACTTGCGTATTTTGTATTTCAGGTGGAGTACAACTGGACTACGACCGTCAAGGTCACATGTTGTACTGGCTCCAATCCATCACAGGAGACAGCGACGACGACGAAAACTGTACAATCTTTAGTATGCCTTATGGAGGTGGTAATAAGGTCGAGTTCTTTGGATCAGACACCGGCATCGTTGGGGCACCTTCGTCTATTGCCTTCGACTGGCTCGGCAGGAACTTGTATATGGCTAACAGAGTAGCCAGTAACATTGAGCTGGTCAGGGTAGACGGCAAAGTGAAGTACAGGTCCATTGTCATGGCTAATGATGGCAGCAAAGCTTCGGTTGCTAAACCTAAAGGAATTTGTTTGGATCCCACTGAAGGGTAAGTTTGCATTTTTTTAAACTCTACTATCAATTTGTGTCTTTGAGACGCTGCAATGCCGAGGTTGGCTATCACAATTTGACTTCTTAAACTGAAGATAGCTGCTAAAGTGTAAACCTAATTGTTACAAAAAAAAATCTGAGTGGCCCTGATAGATGCATTTAATTTTTTTACTGAAAACCAAATATTAATACTCGATTTTTTATCTTTAGAAAAATGTACTGGTCCGACGAGGGAGGCTTCGGAGTACCAGCAAAGATCGGCAAAGCTAACATGGACGGCACCAACCCCATCATATTGGTGGACATCATTGAGAGACCCGAGGCCGTCACCATCGACGTCGAGAAGAAGATCATCTACTTCAGCACACAGTTCCCGCCCAGCATCAACAGCGTCAACACTGAGGGCAACGACAGGAAAACCATTCTATCAGAAAACAACGCCATCTCTTACCCCAAAGTCATCGCAGTACTCGACTCAAGACTATATGTCTTAGACCCTCAGCACGAAAAGATCATCAAGGCAGACCTACCCAATGGAGATAACGTCAAAACTGTTCTAGATAACGAGAGTGACTTGAAATCGTTCACTGTATTCCAGAAAAGGCAGATGGTGCATCATCCTTGTTCTCAGAGCAATGGAGGCTGCGAACAGATCTGTATCCCTGGAGATGGCGGGTCTCGTATCTGTGCCTGCTCAGTCGGTTACAGGAAAGAGAATGAAGTTAATTGCGTGCCTTACAAGACCTTCGCAGTCGTTTCACAGCTGGACCTCATTCGAGGATACAGCATTGACTCCAGCGCTGAAGCCATGGTCCCAGTTACTGGTGTAGGACACCATATCCTTCACGTAGACGTACACTTTGCTGAAAACTACATCTACTGGGTAGAATTCAACCGAGGACAATGGAACGGCATATTCCGCATCAGACCAAACGGCACAGAACTCCAACACATAGTGAAAGACGGTATCGGAAGCAACGGTATCCGAGGCTTAGCTGTAGATTGGGTCGCTGGAAACCTTTACTTTACCAACGTCTTCCCTCACGAGAACTACGTAGAAATGTGCTGGTTGGACGGCTCAAACAGAAAGGTCTTAGTCAAAACTACAATGGATGCTCCAAGAGAACTTGCTGTGAATCCTATTAAGAGACTGTTGTACTGGATTGATTATGGCCAATACCCAAGAATTGGTAAGGCATTTTTAGACGGTAGTAACTGGCAAACTGTCGTCAGCTCCGGTATTTCAAACCCAAGAGACCTGACCATCGATATGCTGACACATGACGTGTACTGGGTTGACTCTAAACTTGACCAGATTCAGAAGATTTCCTTCAATGGAGGTAACAGACAACTTATCAGGTCGAACCTACCGAACCCAATGGGTGTCGCGATACACACAGGCAGCGTTTACTGGGTCGACAGAAACTTGCAAACTATCTACAAAGCGTCCAAGCTACCCGGCAATATGTCCATGCCAGAGAAAGTTAGGATAAACCTTCCAAAGCTTAGGGATATCGTTATATTCGATGTGAACAATCAGCCTACTGACGAAAATAACCCCTGCAGAAAGTTGGGCAACGGTGGATGTGACCAACTTTGCTTTAGTTACCCACCTGAAGCTAACAAGGGTTACACACACAGATGCGAATGCGCTACTGGTCAAATCTCTGCCACTAATCCGAAGAAGTGTGACGTAGTTGACGAATACCTGGTCTTCACCACGAGAACTGAAATCCGTGCCATCAACCTGGACCCCAAATCTACCGGAGTTCCATTCAAACCTGTCGTAAACCTTACGAATGTCGTCGGTGTCGAGTTTGACTACGCCGACAACAAACTATTCTTCACACAAATCAGGCCATGGGCTCGGATAGGATGGATGTCCGCTAACAACCCAGACCCTACCACCATTCAGAACATTATCAGTAAGGGCATCAACCCTGAAGGTATATCGTACGACTGGACGCAAAAGAAGGTTTACTGGACAGACAGCTCCAACAACTCCATCTATGCCATGAACCTTGATGGCTCAGAACTTGTGATGATCGCTAGAGTCGAACGACCAAGAGCTATTGTTGTAGATCCTTGCAATGGTACACTGTACTACACAGATTGGGGAAGATTCGGAACTTCTGGAAAGATCTATAGAACAACCATGGCAGGATCATTGAAAAAAGCTATCATCGATAAGGACCTGTCCCAGCCTAGTGGACTGACCATTGACTTTGATGAAAACATGTTGTATTGGACTGATGCTGTCAGAGAGAAAATTGAACGATCAAAACTAGACGGTTCTGACAGAGAAGTACTAATCAGCGCTACAATTTATCCATTTGCTATCACTGTTTTTGGTAACTACATTTACTGGACAGATCTTCAGCTCCGAGGCGTGTATAGAGCAGAGAAGCACACTGGTGCTAATATGATCGAGATGGTAAAGCGATTGGAAGACTCGCCGCGTGACATCCACATCTACAGTCCGAGTAGACAGAAGTGTCAGCTGAACCCTTGCAAGATCAGCAACGGAGGCTGCGCACAGAGCTGTCACCCCGCGCCCAACAACACAGTCGAGTGCAAGTGCGACGATAACACCAAACTAGTGAACGAAGGAAGGATGTGCGTAGCTAAGAACATCACCTGCGATGCCACCAAATTCTTCTGCGCTAATGGAAAATGTATCAGCAAGATGTGGTCGTGTGATGGAGACGATGACTGTGGCGACAGTTCTGATGAAGACAAGAACTACTGCACGTACCACTCATGCTCACCCAGTGAGTTCCGCTGTAACAATGGTAGATGTATCTTCCAGTCTTGGAAGTGTGACCACGAAAATGATTGCAAAGACGGTTCTGACGAAGAAGGCTGCGTATACCCACCGTGCGCTGAAGGAGAATTCACCTGCCTTAACTCACGCTGCATACCCATGACGCAAGTCTGTAACGGTATCAACGATTGCAAAGACAACATCACATCAGATGAAACACACGAACGTTGCCCGATGAACACAACTTGTCCGACAAACCATCTCAAATGCGAGAAGACGAATATCTGCGTTGAACCCTACTGGCTTTGCGACGGAGATAATGACTGCGGCGACAACTCTGATGAGGATCCTCTACATTGCGCGCAGAGAACGTGTCCACAAAACAGCTTCCGTTGTCCCAACCACCGATGTATTCCTGCCACCTGGTACTGCGATGGTGACGACGATTGTGGTGACGGCGCCGATGAACCGCCAGAATATTGCCGTTCTGAAGGTCGCACATGCTTCGGAGACCTCTTTACGTGTGACAACGGAAACTGCATACCAAGGATCTATATTTGCGACGGCGACAACGACTGTTTGGACAACAGCGACGAAGACGATCGCCATCAATGCAATGAACGAAAGTGTGATGCTGAAACAGAATACACTTGTGAAGAAAACAAATTCTGGCAACGGGCACAATGTATTCCGAAGAAATGGATTTGCGATGGTGACCCCGACTGTATTGACGGAGCTGACGAGAACTCCACCATCCATCACTGCGCAACCCCCACGCCGTGTTCTGACGACCAGTTCCAATGCAACAACGGTCGTTGTATCAACGAGGGCTGGGTTTGCGACCACGACAACGACTGCGGCGACGGCTCTGATGAAGGAAAACGCTGTAACACTCAGTACAAGCAATGTACCGACCAGGAATTTAAGTGTCAGAATTTCAAATGTATCAGAAATCACTTCAGATGTGACGGTGAAGATGACTGTGGTGACCATTCTGATGAGGTTGGGTGTGTTAAAGAGAACAAAACATGTCCCGCTGGACAATTCAAGTGTAACAACGATCAATGCATTGACAACAGACTGGTTTGCAACAAGGTGTCTGACTGCAGCGACGACTCTGATGAACCTCCTCATTGTAACATCGATGAATGTGCCAAGTTGGAAATTAATCAATGTGGCCACAAATGTATTGACACACTCACTGGCTATTACTGCGACTGTAATCAAGGCTACAAGCTGCTGGCGGATGGTAAGGCCTGTGCAGATATAGACGAATGTATAGAAACACCAGGAGTTTGTTCGCAATACTGTTCTAACACCCCTGGATCTTACTACTGCAAATGTAATGACCAATATTATGAAAGAGAACCCGATGAGCACACTTGTAAACGAAAGGACAATACTTCCGCTTGGATCATATTCACGAACAAGTACTACGTGAGAAATATGTCGACTGACGCCAGTTTATACAATCTGATGCACCAAGACCTAATGAACGTCGTTGCAATCGACTTCGACTTCAAAGAACAGAGAATGTATTTCGCTGATGTGTCTGCTAAGACCATCTACAGATCCAACTACACAGATCCCAACCCCACCAAGGAAGTAGTCATCAGACACGATTCCCACGGTCTTGAAGGTATAGCAATAGATTGGATTGGAAGGAAACTGTACTGGCTTGACCGACATTCCAAAAACTTGGATGTGTCAGAATTAGATGGAACCAGGAGAAAGACCTTAAAGACTGGTGTTACAGATCCTCGAGCAATTGTTGTGCACCCTGGAATAGGTTACTTGTACTTTACTTCATGGCACCTACAAGCTTACATTGGAAAATTGGGAATGGATGGTTCCAATTTCACTTCTATTCTGAACTGGGAAGATGACATCGCCTGGCCAAATGCTCTGACGATAGACTACTTCACTGACAGAATATACTGGGCTGACGCACATTTGGACTACATTGGTTCAGCTGACTTGGAAGGTCGACACAGGCATGTTGTTTTATCTGGCGCAAAGGTACCTCACGTTTTCGCTCTCAGTCTTTTTGACGATGAGATCTTCTGGACCGACTGGAATCTCAAAGCAATTAGCAAAGCACACAAGCATTCTGGAGAGAATTTGATGATACTAAGAAACACTACACATAGGCCTTATGATATTCACGTAGTGCATCCATTGAGGCAACTATCCTATCCCAATCCTTGTGGTGATAACAACGGAGGATGCTCGCATCTCTGTCTGATAGCACCACCCCACGCGTCCAGCTATTTGAACATCGAGGGTTACGGAGAAGAAGGCGCTACGACGTACAAATGTGCTTGTCCGAACCAGTTCTACTTAGCACGAGACATGAAGACTTGCATCGCCAACTGTACTGATGGACAACATAGATGTAATGGTCGTGACGAGAAATGTATCCCATGGTTCTGGAAGTGTGACGGCGAGAAAGACTGTATGGACGGCTCTGATGAGCCTGAAACTTGTCCAGTGCGTCATTGCAGAGCTGGCTCATTCCAATGCAAGAACACCAACTGCACGCCGGCTGCCACCATCTGTGACGGCACTGACGACTGTGGAGACGGAAGTGACGAAGCCGAATGCGCTCACGAGTGTCCACTCTTAGAGTTCAAGTGCAAGTCCAGTGGCAGGTGTATCCTCGACAGCTGGAAGTGCGATGGCGACACAGACTGTAAGGACAACAGCGATGAAGACCCTGTCATGTGTCACAACAGACCCTGTAACCCCGACACTGAATTTGCGTGCAAGAACGGGCGATGCATCCCGAAACTGTGGATGTGCGACTTCGACAATGATTGCGGAGATGATTCTGATGAACCAGCTTACATGTGCAGACAGAAGAACTGCACTACTGGGTGGAGGAGGTGTCCAGGACAAGCGAACTACAGGTGTATTCCGAAATGGTTATTCTGCGACGGCAAAGACGATTGCAGAGACGGATCGGACGAACTACCTGAGAACTGTCCCTCATGCAATGCGGAAACTGACTTCACTTGCGACAACAAGCGCTGCATACCGAAGCAATGGCTCTGTGACTTCACTGATGACTGTGGAGATGGAAGTGACGAATCGGAGACTGTATGCCAACATAAGTACAGAGAGTGTTCTGAATCAGAATTCAAGTGTGGTAACGGAAAGTGTATCTCATCGAGATGGCGCTGTGACCATGAGGATGACTGTGGAGACAATACCGATGAGGCTGACTGCGGCGGCTTCAAGTGCAAGAACGGAACCTTCCAGTGTAAATCTGGGCACTGTATTGCCGCGTACTTCAGATGTGATGGCGACAGAGATTGTAGAGACTTATCGGATGAGATTGGATGTCCACCGCGGTATCCTGGTGGCAGATACTGTCCTGAGAGCAGGTAAACATGACTTCTATTCAAGTTTAACATAATATTTGTTGTATAGAGCTTTTAACTGATAAGGACGGTGTGATTACAGATTCCAGTGCGCGAACAACCTATGCGTTTCCCAGTCGGATCTGTGCGATGGTACTGATGACTGTGGAGATGGCTCCGATGAAGCGTCGTCTATATGCACCAACTTCAACTGCGACACGCTGAGAAGATTCCACTGCGACAACCACAGATGTGTACCTAGGTGAGACAAACTTTCAAATGCAAAAATGATCTTACGCCTTTATGGCTCAGACCCCTCTAGTATGAAAATGTGCCGTGATGAATTTACAGGGTGTTTGGGAGATAGTTGCAAAGCCTGAAGGGGATGATATGTATCTTAGACCATTTAGAACAAATTAAGCTAAGCTAAACTAAGGTTTGAACAATTGAGGCTAGTTTTTATGTTTTTTATTATGCCATTAATAGACATTGTCTTTTTTTTAAGAACAGACAGATGCTTGTAAAATATTTTAAGTATTCGCACATTACATAAATAAAAATAGTAATATAACAACTTTTACTGGACTCAATTGGCAAAAAAATGAGCATTTATTGCTAAAAAAGAAACAGACTTCGTCTACAACAAGTTTAGCTCAATATGTTATAAATGATCTAAGATATCATCCTCTTCAAGGTTTGCACCTATCTCCCAAACACCCTATCTTTTTTTTCTAAAAATATAAGACCAATGCTAACGGCTTTCTTTTTGTTCCAGATATCAAGTATGCGACGGCGTGGACAACTGCGGCGATGGCTCGGACGAGAACAACATGACTCTCTGCGCGGCCCGCGTGAAGCCCTGCGACCCCTACACGCAGTTCCAGTGCGCCAACAGGCACTGTGTGGACCGCTCGCAGCTCTGCGACTTCGCTGATGATTGTGGAGACGCTTCCGATGAGCTCGGCTGCCATCACACGCATACCTGCTCGCATCTCGATAAAGGTATGTGTAACTTTGGATTACACAAATGAATGCATTGATAAGCGCATCGAGTCTTATGAAAAGTATCTACTACTATCACACCAGTTATAATTGCGCGCTCCCTGGACCCGAACTTCTTCAATATTTGGAGTGCCTAATAATTAATCACCACGGAATAGATATAGATATGAAAAAATTCAGCTTCCTATACTAACAGTACAGCCACTTTCGTGATTTCAAGCTTTCTTTTTTTTTAATATTCTTGCGTGAGTTAACTCATTTTTCTTGCCATAGGTGGCTGCGAGCACTTCTGCACGAACCTGACGGCAATCGGCGGCGCGGGTGGCTACATCTGCACCTGCTTCCAAGGCTGGATCATCTCTCCGGTGGACAAGAAGAAGTGTGTGGACGTGGACGAGTGCGCGGCCGGCACGCATCACTGCTCGCAGATCTGCAACAACCTGAATGGAAGCTATAGCTGCGACTGTAGAGAAGGATTCAAGTTAGTAAAATACTAAAAACAAAACTTAAACTTACTCTTGACCAATAACATCTTCTACAATAAACATAACTGCACGGTCGTTTATACAATATCTTTGCCTGTTTCAGACTGGCAGACAACCTATCAGGCGTATGCAAAGTCGTAGAAGATGAAGTCGTCTTACTTTTCGCTAACGGACCAGAAATACACGCCTTTGCCCAAGACAAGAACGAAGAATTTGACGTCATCACAGCAGAGAAGAGAATAGAAGCTATCGACTACGATCCTAAACACGAGATGGTCTTCTGGGCAGATAGTTATGACAAGACCATCAAGCGGTCGTACATGATCAACGCACTCAATGGGCAAGTTAAGAGTGGATTCGCTCAAGACCTCAATATGAAGGGCAACTCAAAACCAACTGCCTTGGCCGTTGACTACGTAGGAGACAATTTGTACTGGACGGAAACAGACAGAACAGGCTCTAAGCCTCGAGGACGGGTCATGGTAGCGAGAACTGATGGAAGATACCGAAGGGCACTTGTTTCAGCTGGAATCGAGAGTCCCACATCACTGGTCCTCGACCCACAGATGGGAAGGATGTTCTGGGCAGACTCTGGGTCAGCTCCGAAGATTGAAATAGCTTGGATGGATGGGTCAAAGAGGAGACCAATAGTCACAGAGAACATCAGACATCCTACTGGTTTGGCTATCGACCATTTGATGGACCACTCCATATACTGGGCTGACACCAAGCTGAATACTATTGAAATGATGAGGCACGATGGTTCAAACAGGAAGGTGATATTGAAGGGAGACTTGCTGAAGCATCCGCTGTCGCTGGACGTCTTCGAATCCTCGCTGTACTGGGTCACTAGGGACACGGGAGAACTGGTCAGACAAGACAAGTTCGGAAGAGGAGTGCCATTCGTTATATCCAAGGATCTAGTCAATCCATCGGCTGTGAAAGGTATGTTGGCTTACTTAACAGGCTTCTTTCAAGCAAAGTCTTAAAGAAACTCTTTTTCCGTCATAGCAATTATTTTCATATTTAATCATATCTGGCAACCTATAGATTACTGAAATACTGAAGGTTCATGGTTTCAAGTGGACCAATCCCTTTGATAGACTTCAAGCTCGTCCCGCCATCTTCGCCTAGATCTTCCACGACGTTTTCGAACTTTTTCAAAGTCACCCTAGCCCAAAACCGGAAAGAATGGCAGGAAGAAAGGCCTTTGTTCTGCAGTGGGACAGAACAGGTTGAATATAATAAAATGGTTGAAATCTTTTGAGATCTCATGTTCTGTTCTATGTCGTGCTATGTTCTCATGTTACTTTTACGTCCCAGTGTACCACCCGCGGCGCTACAACGTGTCGTCACGCTCGGAGTGCTCGCGCGCGCCGTGCTCGCACCTGTGCCTGGGCGTGCCCGCCGGCCGCCGCTGCGTGTGTCCGGACCAGCAGCAGCCACCCAAGCGCATCACACAGGAGCTGGCGTGTGACGCAGGTATGTAACCCCGGTCTAAACCCCTTTTTTTAGGGTTCCGTAGTCAACAAGCGTCTGTCTGTCCGTCCGTCCGTCCGCGGTTTAGCTGAGAGACCTTAGCGTTAGAAAGTTGAAATTTGGTATGGGTATATACCAAATTATACCTAAATAAATTTGATATGGGTATATATACATATTAATCACGCCGACAAAGTGGTAAAATAAAATCATGAAATACATTTTTGTTAAGGGTGATCCTAATAATTCCATAAAAAATGACGTATAACCAAGTGCATTTGTATCTTTTTAATGTAATAACAATTAAGTAAGAACTTTTTAATATTTTTCTGGCATTGTTTAGGAGACGGGTAACTACGGAACCCTACATTGTGCGTGGTACGACACGCACTTGACTGTTTTTTTAAGTAAATTGTTTTTATACATTTTGCAAGTTTTACGAGCGGAAATTATTTTTTTTTTTTTTATTCATCTACTTGCTATTCCGAGTCGAATGATACCTCATTCATATTTTTCCAAGCCTGCTGAAAAAGTTGAACTAAAAAGCCTAAAAGACTAATTCTTATCAGTACCTATTTGTCTAGCTTTGCCCAGCTTTGGAACAGTATAGGTAATGAAAAACTATAGTAATAAGGTCTAAAATAAGCATTGACTTACGTTTCTTGTCCTGCAGCTGTGGAATCACCCCGGCCACTCCCGCGCATCT
>NDFZ01004343.1:2981-74413 GCA_002192655.3 Mamestra configurata
AAACCCATATTAAAAAAAAAAAAAAAAAAAAAAAACATAAACATTTTCAACGTACGAGATTTCAACATGATCAATTGATGATAAATAAAACACAAACAACAGAATTATATTCCTCTCCATCTTCGCAATAACTTGAACACATCATCAATTTCAATGATTAGCACTTTAATAACTTAGCTAAATGGTTACAACAAACAATCTTCATTAATGGATCTACGCCTTAATGATAAATGTGTCGAAAGTTCTTGGATATTACAATATATTTCTTGGTAACCGTTTTCCTTATGAGCTTATGGCAATGGTAAATACAACTGTGCATTTTTTTTCCTTACGAGTCGTAGGTATTTGGTAAACCAATATGATATGGTAAGTTAGATATTAACTTTTTCATGTTTGTAAAGAACGGTACGTTTAGTAACTTATAAAATATATCAAAAAGTTTGAAAGAACTATTAAACAAAAAAAAAACTACTAAAACTATTAAAAATAAAGTACGCCATTTTGTTTACCAAAATGGTCAAGTAAAAAAGCAAACATTGTACCACTCTACTCTCTCTTACTTATTTAAAACTGCTGTGCCCGACAAGGTTCATTATCGATTCTATTTATTAATAATTACCACCTCCAGACCTTTAAAGTCCTATTCATTGAAACATTTTAACCATTGCTAAGCATTGATTAGCAGATTCTTTATTCAAAATTGTCTATGGAGAATTTGAATTTAGAATCCCTTAAACTTATCAGCTTTTTTTTTAACGGTTTTGTTTTATGAATAAGCCTGCTAGTGGAATGCAATAAACATTTCACATTTGATATTTGAACGACTTTCGCAGCTTATGCATGCCTAGGTAGTGTTGTAATAACACTTTGTTGCGAATACTTTGTTGAATTAATATAAATTAAATAAATGCGTCTTAAGACGAAATACACATGCAGTTTACTACTTTTCTCGTAGAATTAAACTTGACAAGTTTACAACAAATTTTCGTGATTGTCTTGTTGGAAACTCATTACAGTTAGGTGTAGTTAACAGCTTGGAGACAGCAAGTTGTTAAATTCGTTCAAGAAAATAGTCTATACATCTACATTATATTAATTTGCCATATTTAAGCACTTTAATTGAGTGAAAATCACAAATAATCTGTAACCAATCAATACTAATTTCACAAATGTGATAGTAACTGTCCGTCTTTCTGTGTATTATTAGCCGTTAAGACGTGCAGAGAGACGAGATGGGCGGACGACATCGTTGCTATCTGGTAGAACCTGGATGAACAGCTTTAGATGAAACATAGAATATGGGTACATCATAGATTTTCCTCTCGCGCAGAATGTTCCCTTTGGATTATTTTCGACATTAACGTGGATGAAACCGCTGGCAGAAGATAGTAAAGGGTAACACGGTACTTCTTGGCAAGACTGATTGATATCAGTTTTTTTCTGGCTTCAAACCATCCGTGACGGCTGCCTAAGATTTACTCATGAAAGCTGGGACCAACGGCTTATTTATTTATTTTAAGAAAACTTACAGCTAAACAAATACAGTAAATAAAAGTTTAAACAAAATATGGCCAATTACAAGTTTCCACAAGTATCACATGCAACAGAAAATTAACAAAAAAAACGAAAACTATACATATGTATAACACAAAACAGAAAAAAAAACAAATAAAAGCTAGCTTAAACTATTTACGCTCGAAGAAGCTACTACTCAAAATTTTCTTCAAATTAGCCACGCTAGTATTGAAAATGTCGACATCAGCTTCCCGGCAGGTTGCATTGTACATACGACTCGCTCTTACCATGAACGAGTTCCGTCTGTAAGTAGTGGCTACCACTGGGGTGTACAATAAATGAGGTCTACGTAAGAACGCAGAGGTAACGTGCCCTCAGACGCACGGAGGAGTCTTGGTATGTTAAGATGGTCACTCATCCACAGAGGTAGGTATGTCATTCTATCCACCTCAGCTCCCTAAGGAAGGACAGCAACGCCCTGATTTTACTAACTATTTCACGGATAGCACCCGGGTTCCCGAAGAACTTAGCCCTGCATCGAGCGACCATTAGGAAGCTTCTGCTCGTCCTCCTCTAAACAGGCTGCTAAGTGTGTATGTAAAAAGAAACTAAAAGAATACTTATTTCAGAGTATCTAGACCAAACGAAACTTCACATTCTTTCCAAGTAAAACATCTACATAGACAAGCGTGAGTGGCTTCGCATGTAAAATCTAAAAAATGTACCTCTATATTTTATGCAATTAATTTCAATTACATGGAACACCGCGCCTGAATGACACATGCCTACATAAATACATGGTCATATTTAAGGGTGATTTTCTGATCTGATAAAGAGTAAAGATACACCTACAAACTTAAAAAAAATTTTTTTACAAAAAAATACTAACCGACTTCCAATTCCAATTCACTCAATTATAGTTTTTTATACTTTGAAGTTTTTTTTTATTTGGTTGTCGGTTAGTATTGTTTTGTAAAAAAGTTTTTATTTTTCACTCTTTAGTGGCACTCCACCTAACACCACCACTGGAAAGTCACAGGAAAGCAAAACACGCAATTTCGTTTACTTGGATGATATGTTTTCTATTTCCTCCAGCTATTTTGATTTAAAAACCAAAGTACTGAACCGATTCTGATTAAATTTCTATGGGACCAATCGGAACGTCTATCATTTCACATAAAAAAAGTTTTTTCAAATCGGTTCATAAATGACGGAGTTATGAGGTAACAAACATAAGAAAAAACAACCGAATTGAGAACCTGCTCCTTTATTTGAAGTCGGTTAAAAAATAAGTTAAATCACAGATTTGATGCCACTAACTGCATCAGCCTGCTCAAAGTGATTTTTCGGTACTGTTTAATCCCTTTTTACGGCCAGGTATTTTTAATATATATTTTTTTTTGTATTGCCATTCCTTCTTTATAATTCTTCTTCTTCAGTCGGTCCCTCATTACTGAGGATCGTGGTCACTGGACCCCTTTAAGCGGACAATCTGTCCCCATCGATTCCGGTCCAAAGTTGCCATCACCACCTGCTGGAATTTGCTTGAGGACATAGCTTCTTTAACTTGGTCCGACCATCGTGTTGGCGACCGGCCTCGTGCTCTCTTTCCATCGGTTTTGCCAACAATTACCAGCTTTTCAAGGCTGCTATCTCCCCTTAGCATTATTTATAATAGATACAGATAATCACCCTTAAAATATGACCTCGCACTTCTCAAACACCCTGTATTATAGTGACCTTGAATGTGACCACGCACTTCTGAACCAGCCTGTACACAACATACGCTGTATTAACGTATACTACGCCTTAAAACATACATACATTGTACCAACGTATACTACGCTATACGCCATTCCATGTATGGAAGTATGTCGCTTTTTTTAGGCACAGAACACACGCTGAAGATATGAATCTTTAAAGATGCTAAGATAATCGGGCAGATAATGCTTTTTATAGTTAATTGATACATGTCGGATATACGGCTACAAAAATGCATCGTTTAAGAAGATAAAAACTCGGTGAAGAGTAGTGGTCCACCAACGAAGAAGATTTTCCGAAATAGAAACCTCAAAAAACAGATTTTACCGGATTATTTTCGGAAGTCTCCAAACTTTAACACAGCGATCCTGGCATTAGATTTAGATCTTATTGTATTGTATGTTTTAAAAATAAATATTTTGAATTTTAATTTAACTACTTACTAACGAGACCACGGATGACATCATGGGTAACAGTTAGATACTAAATTATCGGAATGCCCCTGAAGGAATATAGCCATTAGCTCTGCAACCTTTCTATGGTATTTAATTCACTTAATATCACTGTCTATAGTCTAAAATCTTTAATTAATTTGTGTGGTTAGCAAGCTATCATCATATCAGCCGAAAGATGTCCACTGCTGGACATAGGCCTCCCCCAAAGGGGAGGTTTGCCATAATCGCCACGCTTGTCAGACGAGTTGGCGATCTGTGTAGCTGTTGCAATGCACAGGGAATGCTGCTGCCCATTCCCTGGTGAGTCCCTTAGTCGCCACTTACGACACCCACGGGAAGTGATAAGATCGTGCTATTCTTTTACGTCCGACACTTTACAGAACCAAGCAAGCCAAAATATCTGAAAGTAGTCGGTTTGGTACCTCTTCGCGTCTTAATGGCTGCACGGATTAAGATGAAACTTGGAGGACTTGGTCATAGAATATACAGCACTGTCTTTCCTTCTCTCTTTAAAAGCCATCCAAAGGTTGTCTTGAAAAGATCGCTTTTAGCGATAAGGCCGGCCATTGTGTCACCCTATGTAATGTTTTTCTTCATCTATCTTTTCTGTAACTTATATGGTGTACATAATAAAGAGTAATATTCTATTCTATACTTTTTACTGCGGGAGTATATTCCCTTAAAATTATTTTCGGCTGTCACGCGGGCGGAATCTCTGGAAGAAACTAGAATAATAAATCTCAAATACAGGTCGGAGATACGATATATTCCGTACCATCTTAACCGTGTGTGCCACACTTTACAACCGCCTTCGAGTAAAATACTCTTGTTTGTTCGGTCCACCGGAAATAAAGACAGGTTTTTATACCGAATCGAACTTAGTTAGTAATGCCGAGAACTTAATAGGTGCTCTAGATGATTGGCAATTCGTATGTATTCTGAGGCCAGCGGTTAATGCTCTCGGCGATAAGGATGTTGGAATCGCTGTCCTAGTTGTTGAAAAAGCGGTTGATGACGGCAAAAACAAGGTACAAACGTATTAATTTTCCTCCTGCGTATCAAGTATTTTGTCTAAGAAGACAATTCACCAACTAAATTCAAAGGCAAAGCAAAAGCTCACTAAATCACTTAGTTGCTGAGCGAACTTTTTAATTTGTAGAGAAAATCTGCGCAACAATGTAATTTTCCAATAACTTTAAAACCAGCGCCGCTATAAAAGACAAGAGGATCGTTAGTCTCAGTTTTACTCCCATATTGACTCATAAAACCTAACTTCTCGGAACCATTATACCTCTTTCAATACTTTTTTCTTTTATAAATCATATACTTGGTATCTACTAGTCATCGCCTCAGACAATAGGTACTTGGTATTATGTACTCCTAGTACATAGCGAGACTAGACGAGAAGACAATCTTCGTATAATCTCGGGCTTGTTCGTGACCGAGCGCTTGCGCATGTGGGCGTGGCTACTGGCGCGCGTGTGTGTGTGTCTGCGCGCGCGCTTGTCCGTTGGCCCGTTTATTGGACAAACATTTTTCTTTTACTATTTTTGTCGCGATTTTTATAACCAACGAGTGTTTATCATTGCTGAATGGAGTTCTAAATTAAATGTGACAGGATGTGAAGGATTTTAATGACTTTGGTAGTTAGTCTCATTTCATTTGGCAGTTCATTTATTTTATGAAGTTATAGCAATGGGGTATACGAAAGCTATTGTTATCCTTTGTTTAAAATATTACTTTATTATTTAAGTTCTAGATTGAAAGGATATGACGAGAAATCAGCACCAGTTTGCAAAGACCACGTCCAACAGAAAGGTGATTAAAGCCAAATAAAGTCAGTCACATCTTTTCGGAAGTTACAAAAGCCTATATATCTCATGCTACTTGGAGTCGGTGCAACTCGTTTTCTTCTTCCATCGCTTCTTGTTTACTCTCACTGATTCCCTTATCCTTTCGTTAATTCTTTATTGTACACCATAACACCTTAGATTAATTCACAGTGATTTAAATAGTTGATGTTCATATAATTCCTAACACAATGCATATATTTTCTTTGGCCTCCCTGAAGTAATAAAACCTTTTTTCATTACTTTAAATCAATCCAATTATAAAAAAACCTATGTTCATTTTATCAACATTATTCTTTTACGCCCATTTGACTTGTAATATATATTGTTCTTTTTTTTTGTACCTGTCATGTCACTTCCCTACTACCCTTGCTGGACTAATAGCGAATGCATAAGGTATCGAGTCCACCTTTCCACCTTTGTGTTGCATGAAGTTTTAGTAAAAAAAAAAGTAATTTTAATAAAGCCTTTTTCGTCAGCCTCCTGGGCAAAAGCCGCCCCTATTCCTTCCAATTATCTATTTGTTGTACTTCTTCCAAAAGCCATCCACGGCGTCTGGCCATCTCCTTAAGCCTTAACCGTACCCTCGACGCCAAGCCACAATTTCGCCGTACTTTTATCAAATATTTGTGACGTTTGGCGTACAGGGCACGCGCTTGCTTGTCATGCATACGTGACAATGGCGTTCAAAAGGTTAACCAACAAAACCATGTCGTATATCAATGGGAACGCACTCGAAACTCGTTCGAGTATACACAGTACACAAGCACGTCTAAATGGTTCATCTGCGGAGTCAACGCTCTGCGCAAGATTCGGAGTTGCGCGTGTTGCTGTTTTTACTCTACATGTACCTACATACATAGAGTACCTATGTATATATTGGCTATTGGTAGATATTAATTGTACAGTTCACAATAGCGGTTATAAAATTCAAGCTTCTCAAAAAATGGCTTTTGAGCTTATACCGATTTTTGCAAACTCACGTTCGTCTTTGCATGTCAGTCGCAATCTGCCAAGAACACCTTTAAATTACCTACATTTTGGTGGATTGCGATTAATATGCTAAAGCAAATATTGCTTAAAAAATAGTTATTTATTTATTTATTTAACAGTTTATGTACACACATTTAACAATAAGAAGAAGAGAACAGAAAAATATGTACAAAGGTGATGCTTATTTCTAAAGAAATCTCTTCCAGCATTCCTGCGAAAGGAGAGTCGAATAAAAGAGATGTAGACATCGTGTGTAAAAGTTATGTTACTGCTAAGCGTACGTTCCTTGGTTCGATTCTTAGGCCGGGTAAAAAGATTGTGATATAACACCCCTGTGCCTCGGAAAGCACGTAAAGCTGGTCCTGATCCTGGTGTTTCCCCAGTCGTGACGGATTGCCATCCCATCGGAATATAAGGGTAAAACATCAGAGAATACACCTGGGTTTGCGTATTAAATCTCCGTTGTAATCCTGTCCGCTGTGAAGCAATAATAATAATCGAAATAATCTCGATCGAATTTCGATCGCGAGGATTATTATTATTGCTTTCTTATTATTAGATCAAATTACTACCAACAGTGATGTTTGCTAACTTCAAATGGAAAAGACAACAAAATGAGAAGACATCAGAGTTCCAATTTGCATTCGCATCTCAGTCGCAAACTGTCCAAAAAGCCTCGCATTCCATAGATTTTTGATAGTTTTTTTGAAAATTTAGTAGATTTGGCCCTCAGAGTCGAAATTGGTAATCTATGGAAACAATAAAGTCCTGGAAATCCTGGAATCGTGTTTCATCTTGACCAAATCAACAAACAGCGAAGCTGCTGATTAAGGAACTGATTTTAAAACATTAGCTATCTCACTAATCATCTTTTCCATGCATGCATGAAACTGCAGTAGGGGGGAGTGAACATATCAATGCAAGGGGAAATAGGAGCGTGCCTGGCTGCTACAGAGATATTGATAGAAACCCCATGAACCAGGCCTTTTTTTTTTTAAGGTTGGGAAATCATCAAATGACTTCTTCCGCTCTGGGTGGAGCGGAAGGGCGTGTCAGACTCTTACTGACTAAAACCCATCCGTGTTCCTTCTAAGCCCTTTGCGTTCCAGGGCCGCGGTGACTCTTTCGAACAAATTCCGCAACCCTGGCAGGCTCTGGCCCTAGTGGGCCCCGTCCTCTATGCTGACATCTCTTTGAGGCGCGCGTGAAACACAACGCGCCATCGACCCGGGCCTGGTGGTGATCGGACAGCGAGCCTGGCTGCTATAGAGATATTGATAGAAACCCCATGAACCAGGCCTAGTTACATTATTGATCAATAGTTTTATGATATCTGGCCAGATGTCACAAAACTGCATATAATGTAGTGCATGCTGTGCTTCTCTGTAAGTGATGAGACGCTTAGACTTAAGTTTGCAATGTACAAATTATAAAGCTATAGTTAACTCATTGTTGAGAAGCCTTATAATAAATAAATAAATACTTATTCACTGCTAGAGCATTCTTATTATCACCGTTTAAGTACAAGAGAGAACAAAGTCCTTTAATTTATCCAAGGATCCATTATTATTTAGGTTATAATCTTCAGTTGTTACGAGAGACCTTAAAAATCTAAATATGAGTTTCTCGCCATCAATCACTTCGCCAATTCTTGGCCGGCCATTAGCCGATATAAAACGATAAATTATTGAGCAAGATGCTTAAAAGATCAATAGAGCCATTTTTATAAGACCAAACGCATTGCACAAAAGCTAGACAAATAAAATGATTCCAATAACACCAGAAAGAGCTGTAAACAAATGTGCAACTACAGCGAACAGAAACTCAGGCACTCAACCTCCCCAAACCACACTAACTTCCCTCCCAAAGTTCCCGCCATTTAAACAACCGAAAACCAAACAACCTATATAGAGGTAGAATATATCGAATCGTGAGAGAGCAGGGTTTGGGAGCCAGGAAGAATGGTGTTGCGAAAAAACTGGCTTCGGTCGGACACAACCCGAACAACCGGTCCGACCGAATCCTGCGTCGGCGCCGCGGGCCAACGGCTATAGCATCACACATTCGTACGGGACGCCTTGCGATCGTCTTTTATTATTCCGATATATACTTTTTTGTTCGAGATTCTTAATAGTTGAGCGTTGGGTATTATTAAGTTGGGCTATGAGAATAGATTAATAGATAGAGTTATGCTTTAGGGTGTATTATGTTTTTTTATAAGTGTTAGAGGGATGTTTACTATATTTCTGAATTTAGAAGGCCGATTTATAGATTTCGTTTGTCGTGTGTAGTGTGGTATTTACAATGAGATCAAATTAATTTTTGTGATTATGTTGTATGTCATTGACGCCTTATTGGTTTGATATTTAATCAGAATATTTCCCTGGTTCTGTCGTCCACTAAAACCATAAACCTAACCTTCAAATTAAAAATCGCTTGTAGGCTTTTGGCAAGCAGTATCCGTCCAATTAGGTTCAAGGCTGGCTATAATTTAGTTAGGCTATACTTTACTACTAAGAATAACACAGCTAAACACTACAAAACAAAGAAAAAAATCTCTAGAAGTTAAACAGCTATTTACATATTCATAACATGTTATCAAAGCTATAATAGTTCCATCATAAAGTATTCTTGACAAAATAAAAGTAAAAAGACGTGGGTGCCTCAACCGAAGTAGTGCATCTATATTCAAAATGGACACCACTCTCTATCGGGCACAGAAAATTTTGAGTTAAATTTTTGATTTCGAAGAAAAAGCCGTTTAAGGTTTAATGCGAGCAGTTAAAGTCAACTTCGGTTACAACGATTAATTAGAGAGAATCCCACGATACTCAGAGACTTGTGAAATTAGTTATTTACGAACATACTTACTAGATAGAACGAGTATGTGTTATTGTAGACTGAGCGAACGTACACATCAAAAGCTAAAATGGTAATTAAACAAAAACAAATATTGCAAGCACCGTAAGTTTGTAATAAATCGCGGGAGATTATAAATTCTTTCGTCTGGATTTGACAAGGATATATTGTAAACTATCCAATATGGATCAGATTGACTGGTTTTTAAATTATTTGCATTTTTTACAAAAAAAAAAAACAAGCGAGTCTTAGAGGTAAAAAGCAACATTAACATTAAAAGTACCAACTAACAGCCAGCTCGACCACTGCGCGTGCTCATTGGTCAAATCAAATAGGGCACGCCCATTGGTCAAATCAAATAGCGCGCGCTTCCTCGGCTTCCTGTTACACACTTCCGTCCCATTTCACGAAATCACTCCCACATCCCACATGTTACACATTAAAAAAGCCACATTGCATTGAGGTTGGTGTGTGGCAAATAGAACTTACTGAAGTAAGATAATTCAATCTGCCTAGCCTTTTTCAATATCGGGGTCAGCTTCCAGTCTAACCAGATGCAGCTGAATACCAGTATTTTACATGAAATACCAGTAACTGGGTAACACGATACCCCTTGGCAAGACAGGTGTCAGATCTTTGGTTGCCAAAAATCTGAAGAGAAGCCAGAGATCTACAAAGGGCAGGAAACTCGGTATGTTAAGTCACCCATCTTCGGATCGACCTCGGCTAGCGTTGCTTTACCTTGAGGTTCTACTCGAGTGGCTGTTATTATTTAGCTACGAGCTTTCTGAATTAACTTAAATATTCTAAAAAAAATATTTACATTGAGCCTTCGTGTTCAGAAAATTTTATAATCCCAATGCATTTCACAAGAGAATGATTTTAGTAATTGAGTGATCTACCTCCGAGATTGAACATCAATTGGCGATTCAATCACCATTCCCATTTCCCGACGGGAATTATCTATGCAATACGCCTTTCGCAAATCAATCCACTTACAGAATAACGTTAATGGCATCCCATTATTCAAAATTGTAAAATTTTATGGTCGTCTTTAGGTTCAACCCAACAATTTGCTGTCCGTCATTCCACTTAGCTTGAAGGGAATAGTCATCGTCATTAGCTCGCTTGATTAGCTTTCGAGCATTAACATTGGCACTTAGAATGGCGATACTTAAGCAGTCCGTCTCGCCGACACCATAATACATACTTATTAATATTACAAATGCTAAAGAGACTTTGCCTGTCTGTCTTTCAGTCTGTCTGTTTGTTACTGGTTCACGTTTTAATGGGTTTGGATGAATTGCTCCGTTTGTTTTCGCGGTCGCAAGCGCGACTGCCGAGCGTGGAGTCATGTTGCCTTAGTGCGAGTTTTTTAACGTTCTCGATCGCGTAAACGTCAATTTGTGTTGAAAGTGAATAAGCGCTGTCTGGTGACACTCACGGAAAATCAGTTTTTTTCCATACATTTTGACATCGGCGAACGTTTACGTCAACGCGATCGAGTGCGTTAAAAAACTCGCACTAAGCCCTCTAGGTTCAATTCCCAGGTCGGGCAAATAGTATTATTGGGTTTTTCGAATAGGAATTTCTCTGTGTCAACCCGGGGTTTAGAAGTTGGTGGTGTGACACCCCCGTACCCCTGAAAGCACGTTAACGGGGCACCGAGCCGTTTATACACAAAAACGCGTTTTTATAACGGTTGTTTGAAGTAGTAAACAATGATATTAAAATCTAAGGAATTAAAATGGTATTATTGGGTATGTATACTAGGCAGTATACATGATGAAAACACGATTTGATAAAGTTGGCTCGATAGAATAAATTCACAAAGTTATCTCTAAAAAACGCAACAAACGCTTAGTACGGCGTGAATACTTCGCGGAAGGTTATCAGTTTTTAAATAATAACAAAACTACATGTTTTATATAACGTATACACTTTACATTTTCAAAATGTGTGATTTTTTTATCAATAAGAAGGAAATACCTAAATTCGCGCGAGTTTCGACCATCTTAGCCAGAGCCACCGCGCCGCCCTCTTGTCCGCTTTAGTCCTGCGTCGGCCATCGGACGGGGAGCTTGTGTCGTTTGCGCTTACGCACGGATTTAATAACGTAACGAAGAAAGTTGTGTGAAAATTCATTGTAGCGTATTTGAAATGGGGAATAAAGTAAAGAAATCAAGACAGAGAAGGGGTTGGCGAAAAACCAATGCTAAACGCTTGCATGAAGAAATGAAGTAAGTAAAACTCGTATACTTACCTACTTATTTACTAATTGCCTTCCTAGGTGGTGAGTTTGTTTTTTTACGTGGTATTTTTTTGACCGTTGGAAGGAATGGAGGGAGGCCTTTGCCCAGCAGTGGGACAATATGGGCTAGTTATAATAATAATATTTTAAAAACAATTTAATTATCTTTTAGAGCAAGAAAACTACAGACTGAGAATGTTGAAGACAAAGAGAATACTCCTGTTGCTTCGTAAGTATGTATACTCAATACAGTACCTACCTACTTTCTAGTATCTGGTGAAACTAATTCATGCAGCCAAATTCATACTGAAGACTCGGTCAGTATCAAGGTTCGATGACCGTCTTTGTGAATTTCGATTTTTTTTTTCTATTAATTTCGAAATTTGGAAAATATGTTGAAAGTACGAGTACATATACACAGTTTAAAATTCACTAAACTAAATCTACTATGATTTGAATTATTCTGTATATTTTTTTCTATTTATAGGGTAAATGTACCAGTTGTAGACATTTCACTGAAAAATAAATTTGAATCATCTGATGACGAGAGAGAAAGACAACTACTGATAGAAAATTTTGAGGATGAAGAGAATACTGTGGCTTCGTAAGTATAATGTTCCTACCTACTTATTATACCTAGTTATTAAAAGTACCTAGTTGTCACTTATCTACCTATTTACGATATTTTAGCAAATAGGTACACTGGAAAATTCTTTATCTTTTTCTGTCTATAGGGTAAATGTACCAGTTGTTGGCACCTCATTCAGAAACAAAGAGTCATCTGATGAACTGGTTAGGTAAGCGTAAAAATAATAGGATGTGTCTAAGAAAACATTATAATAAATTAAGTATTTATAAATTAAGTACCACATTATCTTTATAACTTTCAATTTCCAGGGTAAATTTCATTGATGACACCGATTCCAAAATTTATCAAACTCTGGGATTGTAAGTTCAGAAACTAATATTTTTTATGAAATAAGTCTTACTTTCATCCAAAAACAGTTTTGTTGATAATGACTAAATTATAATTAAATCAAATGTTCTGTTTTATTACAGGATGCCAATTACACCGGAACAAAATTCTTGTCTTCCAGTGGATGGAGAAATAGACAGTGACATGACTTATTCACACAGAGAAAATATTGCCATGAAGTAAGTCCGATATTGATTATTATTACAACGAGAGGTCAGCTAATACTGGAAATTTAAAGCTTCATATGTAGCCGTGTGCACATTATGCAGAATATTTAGGTAAACTGGGTATTTTATAAATTCTTACAAAAATATCGATTGCTCACATAAATCTTCTTTTTTCATTTTAGTTCTCCGTTTCATGAAATACAAAAATTACAGCCGCTTGTTGCTGTAACTAGGACGCAAGACAATTCAAATGTAAGTAGTAAAATTAGGTATGAATTTACCAACGTATCGTGAACCTACTGAGAAAAATAGGATATTTGTTTATTTGATTTAATTTCATNCACATTAGTTTTCATAGGGAATACATCTTATGTGTGGCTATGTGACGTCTTGCCATAACGAACAAAGTACTTACCATGTAACTTCATTATCAGAAATTCAATAGAGTCTGCCTGCAAAAACTTACTACGTACTGAATCTACTTTGAAGAATAAATAATTTGAAATTGAAAATAAAGGGTCGACTACTGGGATTTTTACCCTACTTATTTGGCCGTTATGTTAGTTTACGTTTTTGAAATCACTTTTAAGTTTCTATTGTACTGAGATTATTATCATAAAACGTAACTGATTGAGTATTATTCGACTAAGTAAATTATACCTAATAATCATTTTTCATTGATCAATTGACCATACATGCCTTACCTAACGACGGTAAATTATAAATTTAAAAAATTCTGTAAAATCTGAAAAAGCTGTTGTGAACATTTTCAATAAAAGTATTTGAAATCGTTTTTTTTGTTTTATTTTGTAAACATTGTTAGCACCGCGCTAGTCGATCAGCGCACGGCTCGGCGCGCGCGTCGTGCGATCGGCGCAGTGCTCTTATCTGTCTAGCTAGCCGTTCACTCTCTTGCCGGTGTGCCTCACGCACACATACACGGAGCGCATAGAATACCTAGAATCGATTAGCGCTAGAAACTCGGTGTGCTCTTAAGCCGTTGGTCCTGCGCCAGATCTCTCTCCGGTCGTGTCGGGTTACCGTCCCATCGGAATATGTGAGTGATGGAAGAGGGAGTGCACCTGTGTTTGTACACACACTTGTGCACTATAATATGTCCTGCGGGAGTATGTTCTCTTGAGATGATTGTCCGAGTCGGATCATTAATATTATCATAGTTTTTAGGTATATCGTTGCAAAAGGAGAATGCTATCTATTATAAGCTCACCTTTGAATTCAAATATTAATAATTAAATTGTTCAGGATTCTCTTTGTGGAACCACTAGGGATTTAAGTACGTGGTTTCAAAGCTAATTGAGGGTTTAATATTAACTGCCATACCATACTGGTATGCGTCAGATGATTCCTCAGACGGTTGGAAGATTCTTAATTTTCCAACCGTCTGAGGAAGCTGCTGCAATTGAATTAGAAATTACCTTATAATCATGTTATACATTAATCATATTTAGTTTAGAAATAGGTAACAAATAACTCTTTCAAGCGTCAAACTTTTTGTCAAATTAAACTAGATGAGGACGGTGTTTCTTAGTTGAATACTCTGAAAAGAAACACCAAAACTATCTCAGCATAGGTCAAACTAGCTTTAAGCCCAGAAAGATAACCTACGTCGCATCGACGTGTGCCGTTTTTTTTGAAAACTTCTTTAGCCGGGCGGCGTTGTGCAGTTTTTGGGATGGGTAAAATATGTTAAACTCGCGACAGGACACGTTACCTGATCGAAAATTCGTATGACGGAGGGAGAGTAGACCGCCGGCGCGGCGTAGGAGAGGCAGTAATATCCCCCTCTCTTTTTACCGCGCGAAAATGTATGCCTAAATGCATGCATATGCAAATCGTGCGAAATTGATCCCTAACCATTCCAAAATATCAAAAATGCACAACGTCAATGTTCAAGTTTTCACTTCTGCCGGCACTCCCTGTTTTACTCGTTTGAGGCTCGCGACACGGTGGCCTTCTTTTCAACTAATTCAGTGGTCCCTTCCATATTATAGGACTCACACGCGTTGCTAGGCTAGTGCGCTATTTTCGTTGACCTTTCTTACGTCGAAACGACGTACGGTAATCTTTTACGAACTAGAAAATATGGTTATCTTTCTAGGGGTAAAGTCCATACAAATAATGTAATGGTCGAAACATATGAGAACCATGTAGATTAATCTAAGGTGGTCTAGGTTTTTGAGATCAGGTTGTTCTTGGAAAGGGAAAGTGTCGTTGACTAAAGATAGGGATGGCCATATTTTTAGTTTGGTAAAATATTAGAACATAGCGGACGTCACGCGGTTTAACCCGCGTAGTTTCCGTTCCCGTGGGAGTACGGGGATAAAATATAGCCTATGTTACTCGCTGATAATGTAGCTATTCATTGCTGAAAGAATTTTTCAAATCGGTCCAGTAGTTTTTAAGTTTATTCGTTACATACAAAAATACAAATATTTCCTTAAATTATTAGTATAGATGGACCATTTAAGAGCAGGAACCAAAAAGATTTTGATCTTTTCATACGACGTACGGCGATCATTTCGTTTGCGTGTTTTCCTTCCTTACTAATTCTGCAGTCCTTATATAACCTCATTTAATCCTGCACAAACAGGGTTCTTTGATATTGGAGAGTGTTGAAAAGCCGTGGATGACCTCATCAAAGAGAGGAGACAAAGGAATGAATTTTGCTTTACAGTCGTTTAAAATAGCGTCAACATTGATTATCATATTCTTTCCTATTTATGAACCATAATATCATCAGAACTCGTGAACAAAAATGTATTTCCAGTGGGAGCATGGTGTCCTACAACTGAAGGAAGAAGCACAATAAATGATCCTAACAAAAAACGGAGATAAAGTGGGGGAATGGTCAAATTTCATCTATTTTCTTGAAAAACTTCGTTATGGAATTTTTAAAAATAATCAAAAAAAATACTTTTGAGACCCTTACGATAAGTTCTTTGATTTGACATGTCACACGGTATAGTTGGAAAAACTTTTTTAAATGTTTCAAATTTTTTACTTATTTTCGTAACGCATCCGTGTTTGGTTCATAGAATGTTATATGTGCACCAAATTTCAACTGAGTCCAGTACATTCGGAGAAAATGGACTGTGACAAACGGACAGACAGACAAACAATCGAGTGATCCAATAAGGGTTCCGTTTTTACATACACAGGTCCGGAACCCTAAAATTTGGGATGAGATCACAGAGTTCTTAAATTTTGAAAGCTGCGCATGCTGAATTCATTGCTCTGTGGATGGTACAGAAATGTTGGCAGCTTCAACAGATACATTCCTATACAATTATGCAGAGGTATTTTGTAATACGGAAAAACAAAACAGCATCAATCTTTGCTTAACTTACCAATAATACCAAACAATTGCCTAAACAATACCTTTACTACCATACTATTGAATATAATAAGAAGACAGGCGAACAATGACGCCCACTAACAGTTAGTAGGGCAGCAGTCGGCGCGCCAATCCGTTGACATGGCTTTGTACTTGCCTCCAGTGCTGCCAATTAATGATTCAGGAGTCAGGACAAAAGTTGCCAGTTTTATTTGGAACAAGTATCGAATATTAAAGGAGGTATTGATAAAGCAGGTGTTTCGAGATATTTTTTTAAATCTTTTTCACAATGCACCTGCTCGGAAAATTCGTTGATCATCTTCATAGGAGATGTACTACAGATATGTTTTTATTCAATGGTAATGTCGAAATATATATATTTTTATTTTAGTGTTTTTATCTGAAGTACAAATTTTACCAGCGTCAGGCAACTCTTAGTAGTCTGGCATTTTGCTGATCTGGACCTATTTGGCGCAGCCGTTGGACACACATTGTTATTGTTTTGTTTAAATTAAGCTTTGATTTTTTTATTATAAGTACCTACATTGTGTCTAACTAGCAGCTGTGCCAATTAAACAAGTTTTCTTTCTTTCTTTCAAAATGTTTAAAAAATAAACCAGAAAATATCACTCAGCTACTGAACAAATCGAAACCTTTAATTTCAATGTTATTTACTTTGTTACATAGACTACAAAGGATTTTAAGAAAACAAAATCTTAAAAAGAAAACCACCCAAACTTAAACAAACTTAGATTAGATTGGCCCAAAATATGAACTCTTCCCTGGCATCGTTGGTGGCAACGCATCTACATATAAGTCCCAAAACATTTGCACTTTTTTAGGCACAGAGGGCAGCCAGTCGATTTTGTAAACATGTCGAAGAGAAGGCTTGGATGAAGTGATCACGAGGTGAGCTGTCAATCCATTTAATCAAGATTTCACGTTATCACAAAGTGAGCTGTCATTCCATCTTGATTATATGGACTGACAGCTCACCGCGTGATCACTTCACCCAAGCCTTCGACATGTTTACAGAATCGACCGGCAGAATAGGAAGTGAGGCACAGTTTGCAATTTGGCTCAACATCCACACCCTGCTATTGATCCGTCAGCTCAACTTTTTCATTTATTAGAGAGACCTAAAAAAGTCATACTAATACCAGACCATACTCCAGACATACAATAGAAATCTAGCAAACGATCGACTTTTATTACAATGTCAGTCTTTTGTCTTAACCTCACATAAAAACTCGTGAGCGGATTCCGACGATGCTCTCACTGTTCCGAGGCTAAGACTGAGCTTAAAAACCTAGGCGTTTAGTACTCTACATTCACACCATACTTATGACGTATTTTGTGGATGGATGAGGCCTATTTCAAAGTAGGAAACATCGAAAGTAACTATACTCATCATCATCTGCCTAGCCTTTTCCCAACTATATTGGGGTCGGCTTCCAGTAAAACCAGATTCAGCTGAATACCTGTATTTTACGTGGCTTGGCTGCCTACCAGAGCTCCGCAACCCATCAACTGGTAACACGGTAGTTCTTGCCAAGACTGGTGTCAGATTTACTGGCTTCTGACAATCCGTCACGACTGCCAAAGATCAACAAATGACGCCGGAACTAACGGCAAACGTGCTTTCTGAGGCACGGAGGAAACTCGGTATGTAAAGATGGTCATCCATCCACAGACTAACCTTGGCAAGCGTGCTTAACCTTGATTGATCGTATTTGCTTGTATTGAAAATCCAATAGTGACTCGGTCGCAGGCTATGCGGTCGTTATATAGGTCAATTTATTCCAGATCCTTCTACTGCAGAAGCATCTGGAAAGTACTCGTAACCACCGGTGTCGACTGACCAGATATCGAGAACTGTAAAATGTTCTGGCATATATAAAAAAGTCTAGAAGGTACTTGACTCTACTAGTTCTGCTACGATTAATACTAGATGGCGCTAGTAGTAACTAATTTCGTTATGTACCCGGCATTAATTTTATAAATGTGGAAGTAACTCTGTCTGCCCGTTTGTTAACAAATAACGGCGGAACAGATTTTGATGAAACTTGGGAGTCATTGAAATTGCTTTTGTAGTATGGCCCGCCAGACTATTTCCAACCACTTGAACTTCGATTAACCAGAATCAACCGTGGGGACAACCAGGAAGGCGCCGAGATATTCGACTATCTTGAATCCAGCAGCAAACTGGTACTTTAGACTAGTATCCATCTACATTCATGGATGAAATGTATTTACTTTGTCATGTTGTGGGCAAGTACCCCTCTGCTTGCCTCACCGAGCACAATAATCAGCGTGATAGTGCTACAAATTCCACGTTTGCGGTCCGCATAGACCACGGCACGTGATTTTGGCGAACATTCAAGGATTAAGAGCATATGTGGTTTACAGTACATAGTAACGTACTGTGTTTACGTTACCTCATTAGCAGAGATCGGAATAGGTAGACTATATTTACCTAATGTTCGTGGAAGTAAGTAATATATAGTTTGATAAGATAATACCTCCTCTAAAATCCCGGAATCATATCATGACGATTGTATCCCGGGATTTAAGAAATTGCAAATTACTTATTGCGCTTTGAATTCATTTGAACAAAATTATAATATTGAAGAATCTCATTATGTTATTAAAGTTCTGTACCTACTAAAACTGTTAAATTAAATAGCTTTGTTTTCGCACAACTCTTTCTATTTTGATTCTTCAAATCAATAATTTGTCTAAAATCCCGGGTTTTAATTGTCATGATTCCATTTATGAATCCGGGATTTTACAGGAGGTATTATCAACTCTATGTTATTTACTTCCACGAACTTTAGGTAAATATAATCTACCTATTCCAATCTCTGCTCATTAGGTAGGTATTGTTAAAGTCGGAGTAAAATGACAGCCAGTATAAACTTTATATTACCCGTACATTATTTTGAAGTTAAAATTTTACCACAGTTTTTCTACGGTTTTGTCACTCCTGCGCAAAACAGCCAACGCTCAGCATTATGCTGAGCAGGACAGAGCCACAACGCTGGTTTTCAGCGACAGCCACCGTTGACTGATGAACTGATGACGTTGACGGAACATAATGTCAATTTAGATGAAATGTAAAAGTAACATTAATAATCAATTTTTGTACGCTGACAGTAGTGCCAAGTCTACTAATTTTAAAAGCTTCAATTTCCATACAATTTTGATAGATTGCGACTGACATGCAAATGCGAACTTTGCTTAAAAAATAGTAGAACTGGCCCAAGAACATAAAGCTATTCGAAACTGTAAAATTTTCCCAATAATAAATGATATTTATTTTGCACGCAGGTGAAATATAACACTTTTACACGTCAATCTTTTTTGGTAATTTTAAGCTAGATGAGGCCGGTGTTTCCTAGCTGACTACCCTGAGAAGAAACACCGAAACAAACTCAGAGGTCAAAGTCTCTTTTAAAGTCCATACAGTCTGGACTGGTCAAATCATATGAGAACTATGTAGGTTAATGTCTGAGGTGGCCTTTCGAGGAAAGTGCCACACAGCTTTGAGTGGACCTGTCCAGACAGTGCAAGCATTTGTCAGTTATCGTGTAGCCCAAACTTAGAACTTTAAGGAGCTCAAAACGGTGCTCAATCAACCTTGAGCCTAAAGCGTTAGCGATAAAGTTGAAAAACTATTAAAGAAATTAGACAGACTGTTGCAGCTTGATGTGCGACTGTACCTATGGTAATTTAATTAAGAACGCATATTAATACAATAACCATGATGACCTATGCTCATTTCAACTAACTAACAAATAAGGTCCTAGAACTAATCTAATCAGCAATCTAAATTGTTACAAGCCATCTAATTGAAACGAGTCACAATGGCCGACACTGCGGCGCACTCCATACAATATCGAGTCTATTCACTGCTCAATACTGCCCCGTTGCGTTCGACTGCCATTGTTCCGCAGGGCTGTTGAGAAGCTTTTGTTTTATGTGTCAACGTCATCGTCGGTTCAGCCAGTAGGTAGTATGCATCTACTTGTAATTAAATCCCAACAAAAACCTTGCAGTTAGTGGCATCAGACCTGTGTTTGAATTGCATCAGACTGCTTGAAAAGCGACTTGTTTGGAACATTTAAGTCGGTTTTAGTGGTCGGGTTTATTGACAAAGTAATTTTTTTTATTTCCTCCATTTTAGTGAGCTACATTTTTGGAATCCTCGAGCCCTTTATCTTGATACCCCACTTGATAGGTTAAGAAGGAAAAAAGCATGCAAGACATAATATGGCGCCAAATTGGCCATCTTGGTTTTTTATATCCGCAGTGTCACTCTTACAATCAAGACGAATCTAAGGGCACCCCTCAAGCTAAAATCCATCAAACCGTTTAGGCTACAGAGCCTGCCAAAGAAATATACATACATACCTACATACATGCATACAAACATACACAGATACACTCGAAAAACATAACTCTCCTTCTGGCGCAGTCGGGTAAAAAGTATGGATTGGCTGTTAAATGGTCTTCATTATTTTTAAACTAGTGCATGACACAGCACGAAGTCATATTATCATTGTACTGAAAGAAAATTAAGATAAATCTCCGATAAATCCGACATAGTACTCGTGGCAGCAGCCCTATTGCGTAGTTACCGCTGCCGCTGACATCGTTAAGTTTCTATTCTGTCGGAGGCCTAGATAGCAGCGCGCAGCCGCTGCCAAACGCTACTTATTGTTGTACGATCTCATTGAATATCTATTTATATCCAAGTATATTATTTATACCAGCCATTGTGTCATACCCACAGTATATCAGCATTAATTCGCGACTAGACGATAAGTTCGGAACTATTATCGAGTCTTGTAAATTTGAGCTCGACTAACAAGGATCTTTGTGTATCATTTATCAGAAAGGATCGCCATTTTAATAATTTCTATGGTCCATTCATTTTCTTTCCTCTGCTAAATTAGGTCACAACTTTGTTGAGAATATTCTCCGCAATCTTCATGCTTCTGGATGTCAGTTAACATTGCCCTTTACTGCAACCCGAAAATTCTGTACCGGTGATACGTATTTGCCTGTACCGACTCAAATGACTCAACGGGTTATACCCATTTCATTCGCAGTACTTAGGTCATATTAGCACTTCGTCTCATTCGCACTTAGTCCCATTCGCAGTTGGTCCCATTCACAGTTGGTCCTATTCGCAGTTAGTCCCATTCGCAGTTGGTCCTATTCGCAGTTGGTCCTATTCGCAGTTTGTCCCATTTGCAGTTTGTGCCATGCAAGTAGTTTGTAAGGGAAGAGATAGGAATCAACATGCCTATCCTTTCCCCAGCTATGTTGGGGTTCGTTTCCGGAGTAGCGAGACAGAGCTAAATACTAGACGTCTGCATGGGGCAACTGTCTCGGGAAGTATAGTTATCAGACTTATTACTGCCCCGTAGTTACTGCAGAATACCAACTTGCCGCGCTTGACTCGGTGGATCGCAGAGGTAAGAGGCTCATTGGCGACGTAAAACTGGTGGATGCCAAGCTTCACACTTTGACTCATCGCCGCAAGGTTGCCTGCTTGTCGGTACTGGGTCAGCTCGCTCCGTCGTCGACTTTGTCTCTGTCAGCTATGACCTAGACAAGAGCAAAATCATCTCAAATAAAAATAAAAAAAAGAATATCGTAAAATTAACATGCTTTCCGAGGCACGGAGGGATCTCCCTATGAAATGGATCACATCTATCTTCTACAATGCGACACGGTTGGCGCAGTGGTTGAGTGATTGGCTGCTGCGCTGCGTGTCGCGGGTTCGATTCCCGCAGGGAACATATATTTGTATGACTTACAGATACTTGTTTCGGTTCTGGCTGTTTGTGTATGTGAGTTTGTATGTTTGTAAATGCAACCACGATACAGGAAAAAGGCAACTTAGTATGGGGCAATGTTTTATATAAAAAAAACAACGGATTGCGCTCTGGGAGTGCCGGCAGAAGTAAAAACTTGAACATTAACGTTGTGCATTTTTAATATTTTGGAATGGTTAGGGAATAATTTCGCACGAATTGCATATGCATGCATTGAGGCATACATTTTCGCCGCGCGGTAGAAAGAGAGGGGAATATTACTTCCTCTCCTACTCCGCGCGGGCGGTCTACTCTCCCTCCGTGTTACGAATTTTCGATCAGGTCACTTGTCCTGACGCGAGTTTAACATTTTTTACCCATCCCAAAAAGTGCACAACGCCGCTAAAGAAGTTTTCACTTCAAAAACAAAAACAAAACAAACAAACAAACAGTTACTTGTCTCCTCTTCATCAAGGACTTCAGTACAATTTCTTCACACAAACCATAGCGAGTTCCATTCAATATGATAAAACAATTTGAACAATATTAATACAATTTCGTAAAATAATATCGACCTGGTTTCCAGATATAATAAATTGCCCATTCTTTGTCTGTGGAACTATAAATTCATTTATCATACATTAATTTATCATCGCTCGTGTCAGCGAGAAATCCGTCTGCTTCATTAGACGTAATGGTGTTATTGTGAGCCTTATTGCTTGGTAATAAAGGCTCATGTGCTTTGTATTGTGTAAAAGTCGGTAGGTATATAGATATGTTTGTATTTTCACAGTATGCGTTTACGTTGCAAAGAAATAGGTTCGTCTTTATGTGCGAAGATTTTATTTTATGAGTCACGGTAAATGAAGGACCCCTTTCAGTACTTGTGCATCAGAAATAGTAAAATTGCTGTAAAAAAATTACCCTAAATGAGAAACAGAAAGCGCAATTACCTAACTACTGAAAGAAGTTTCTTAAGTTTTTAATTCCGCATAAGATCTGCATTTTAGTACGAGTTCTGCATTTTAAATAGTTAATTATCCTTGCAATTTGGACTATAATAAAAACTTAAAGGGCTCGTGATTGTATGCTTCAGACTAAAGACTACGCTGATTGGTCGGTCTTTTTAGGGTTCCGTAGTCAATAAGGAACCCATATAGCTTCGCCATGTCCGTCTGTCTGTCGGCGGTTTAGCTGAGCACTAGAAAGTTGGAATTTGGTATGAGTATAGGTACATATAAATCAAGCCGACAAAAAGATAAAATAAAATCTTGAAAAAAAAAAAATATTCTGGTAAAGCATTGCACATTACGTGTATAGGGCGTCCCCTACACGTAAATTGGCTGTGTATTTTTATCGTTTGCCCCACAATCCCATGGTGTGAGTTAGATAGGTCGTTTAAAAATCATGTGGGTGTGCGAAAACTACTTTTCATCCAAGGATCATTTTGCGAAATGTTAAGCTTCAAAGCGCAATTTTTGTTGGAATCAAGTGTCCACCCCCTCTGCTAGCTAAACGGTTGTTTTTAGAGACGTTAAATAATTTTTGGTAGTACGACTTTAAAAGGAAAACTAAGTACTTGTTACAAGTTAACGAGTAATAGTCGACCAATTAATACATTCATAGAATCAAGCAAGCACACTATTCTAAGTCGGCAATTGTGACGTGCAACTACAGAAAATGGCAATCTACCCTGATGTAAGGCGATGATGTGGTCGACGATGGAGCACACTAGGCTAGAAGGAAACCATTCACTCTTGACTTAAAGACTCCTGTTTTGTAGCTAACAGGGAACATGGACTCCGGCAAGGAATTCCACTCCTTGCTATAGCTGTCAATCCATATAATCAAGATGTCACTGTCATTCCATCTTGATTGTATGGATTGACAGCTCACCTCGTGATCACTTCACCCAAGCCTTCACCATGACATGTTTACGGAATCGACCGGCATTATGATTTCTAAACATGTCTAAGTGAAAACTTAGGCGAAGTGAACGACAAGTGAAATGTCGAACCATACAAACAAGACGGAATGACAGCTCACTGCGATTTCACTCCACCTCAGTGTACACGGTGAGATGTCGACAGAATAGACCGGCTGAACCCAGGCAGGCAGGAACCTTATTAATTCCAAAACCTATAAACCGGATTCTATATTCTCTATCACCTACATCATCACACCACACTACAAAATTACAGTAAAATCCGTTTATAATGACATCGAAGGGAAGTGAAAAACACGTCATACTAAGCGAACGTCATACAAAGCATAGTCTTAAGCTAACTACACAACTGCCTATTTTTTTAAGAAATTGATGTAATAGAGAGAAACTATTCAAATTGCACAAAATGTCGTCGCAGGGAAAAGAGTGGGAATGATCACGAAAACCAGTGAAGGTGTTAGGAATCATGTCACTCACTATAACTGAACATAATTCCGTAAAAGTAGGTCATAATAAGCGACAAGTCCATAAGCGAAGTCATTATATCCGAACTTTTTGTAAAGAATTTTATGTGTAAACCAAACTTCGCACTGTATTTGCATTTATATAATATTATTTGTGTGTCTAAGTATGACAAGACTCATACTTGGACACACAGTTGCAATTTGGACTTATTATAATTCTCTCTTAACTTGATTATGAATAAATAATAGAAATAATAATTCCGCATTATATCAAGAAAGTTAATTAATTTTCAAAAATAATTTTATGAAATTGTATATTTTATTTTGAATGATTTGATTCATTGTATATTTGCACCTTATTTAGTGTACTAACATAGTGTGTAAGTTTTCACTAATTAACATCACTGTTGTCCGAAATAAATAAATAATATATAAAAAATAATTTACTTCATAGTAAGCGGTTGGTCAATATAACCGGAGTCATAATAAACGGTTTTCAGTGTATTTTCAAATATGCAGAAAGTAACAATTATCGGCTAATTCAATCAACATTTATCATATCTTACGAGCGAAGCATGTTCCTTACTAAATAAGGTACGAGTTTATCGATACATTGTAGCGATGGATCGATTTAATCGATTATGGCAATTACTTACTAATGCGCTGAATTTAATGAGGAGTTTGACATCGTTTGACACGTGAAGACTGGTGATCGACAACCGTTATCTCTGTGGAGGAGAATGATCTTAAACGTGGATCTTGATATGACACAGGTACCTATAAGTTCTCGATTAATATTATTTTTTTATCTGTGGTGCTTGGCAACTGGGCTTGCGCCAGTCGTGAACGACCCCTATTGCCTATTGGTCTAGCTTTGTTTTGTTTCCTGGTTGTTAATACTGATATCATCTTAAATTGAAGATATGATCTTGATATATGGAAGTGGGGATAATTTTTTACTTTATACGAACTCAATATTTCCTGATGCATGTGGTTGTGGTTTTCATCCAAGGCAGTTAAATCATATCTTCGGGAGTCGTCGACCTTTATTCCTTTAGCGTTCTTCTTGAGTCGTCACTGTTGGGATTAAGAATAATGGGACGTCCTTGTTTAAAAAATGTATTATTAATGTAAATAGTAGGATTATTAATAATACAGCTTCTTATGACAGTGCCACTTTTTTCTTAACTTATTCTAAAGTTTCTTATTCTAATATTTTAAACAACTTTCCTAACAAATATTTGACTACTTAATCATTTCTTTACAACCCGAATACCAACTATAAACGCACGATTTGTAATGACTATAAACTTTATTAAGTAATGAATGGAGTGCTACCCTGCCAGGGATAGAACGTCATACAGGCAATGATATCCGCCTTGTCAAGCCAATTTTTTTTTTTAAGAATGGGAATATTTTGGTTAGGAGTTTTTATTTTTATTTCAAGTGAGTATTAAGGATGGGAAATCATCAAATGACTTCTTCCGCTCTGGGTGGAGCGGAAGGGAGTGTCAGACTCTTACTGACTAAAACCCATCCGTGTTCCTTCTTAAGCCCTTTGCGTTTCAGATCCGCGGTGACTCTTTCGAACAAATTCCGCAACCCTGGCAGCCTTGTCATGCCTGACTTTGCATCCGACTGGGTGAAGCCCGTTTTCTCGAAGCTGGGAATCTTCAAGTCTCGAGAAAACAGTTATCAGTTCAACGGTTATGGATGTTGCTTAGAAGTAATTTTCTAGATATGCGTGCACCATCGTTGGTCATATCATCTCTTAGTACTACGTGAGATAGAAATAATCACAGTAGTACAGTATAGTAATAATAGCAGTATAGAAATAATTGTATATCCACAGAGTTGCACAGATGATGTTCCGAAAGTCAGGTTGACATCTCAAAATTTCTTGTTTTTTCGATTTAAGTAATTTCTTTTGAAAATCTTGTGAGAAGCGGTGGGCTGATGCTGTGTGACCCCTCGCCCGTTCGATGTCCACTACTCCACCGAGCATAGGATAATGAAAAATATTTGATATTAAAAAAAAAAAACGTTTATAGAATACCAAGTTTTCTCTGCCTACAAACACTCTTTCTGAGGCGGCATACCTTAGCCCTCCATTTCTTTATACTCCTCGTTCACCTCACTTGTCTATAAGGGTCGACACTAATTGAAACGAACCAACTTACGGTATAAGTGCCTCGTTTGTCCGAACTGCGCGTAATGACATAATGGCGTGCTCGATTCCTATTAACCCTTATACACGAGTATTTGCGTTTTAAAAGTTTATAATATGTACTCTTGCCGTCTGAGAATGTATCTAGCGGGACAGAAGTTTTGTGAGACAAGAAATGAAGGAATTTGGTATATTCCTAGATGGAAAAATAATAATTATATTTAGTACGTCCCCCTTTTCACTCCCTTGAAGGTTGATTTTCCAAAAAATACTTTTTTGTGCTCACCTTTTTTTTAGGATGGGAAATATTCACATGACTTCTTCCGCTCTGGGTGGAGCGGAAGGGCGTGTCAGACTCTTACTGACTAAAACCCATCCGTGTTCCTTCTAAAGCCCTTTGCGTTCCAGGGCCGCGGTGACTCTTTTGAACAAATTCGCCGTGTGAGAATGTATCTAGCGGGACAGAAGTTTTGTGAGACAAGAAATGGAGGAATTGGGTATTTTCCTAAATAATAATAAAAAATTATAATTCTATTTAGTACGTCCCCCATTTCACTCCCTTGAAGGTTAAATTTCAAAAAATCCTTGTTTGTATTACAATATAAAAGAAAGGCTTGTGCAATATTCCATGTTCCTCGTTCCAATAGTCTTGGCTGAGTGTTGATATGTCAAACAGCCAGTTTCTCCTTTTTATTCAACAAATATATAATTTATTTTAAAGCTTCACATACCCCTTTTCTTGTTCTTTCTTACACACTATTGTCATTTCTCTTTTCGCAGGTCTGCTGGAAGAAATTTCTTTAGAAATAAGCCTTTGTACTAATAATTATATGTTATATCTGAAATGTGACTAGGCGGGTCACACCAGCCGCATGCATAGTAACCGCTGGGCAAAAGTCTCCACGCAATTGGTGCCAGAGGATGGACGGCGTCGCCGAAGCCGGCCCAGAAAGCGGTGGCGAGATGATTTGGATGCACACCGCGAAGGCTGGTTCGAGGTGGCGCAAGAAAAGAATGTCTGGAAGGATATGGGGGAGGCTTTTGCCCAGCAATGGGACACAATAGGCTAAGGAAAAAAAAATCTGATACTTTCTCTGTGTGTACATAAATTGCAAAATAAATAAATAAAAATGCAACGTGTAGCAGAATAAACGCAATAAATATAACTTTATAGGTTCCAGAGAAGGCATTCGATATGCTACATATAAAGCTAAGTTACCAGCGTTCACTGCATATGCATATGCCGCATATTGAATGATCTTACTGCCATGTCCTGACCCATGACCCCGACACGGAACCTGGCATACCTCATTAGTCATTGGAGACCTCTGTCATGGACCATAAATTTGTGCTCTGAAGGACCTTTATACACTTGATTTATGCAGTTATGATTTAGACATGTATATCTAAAGCGAATGTCTATGTTATAGACTCGCTCTTCATCAAAGTGTGATTGAAATTATGGCTGCAGTGATGGGACAATGGAATAATACTTACACTACATACTTTGCCTATATTTTAACCATATTGCTTTAGCCAAGGGCCACAATATAAGTCTGTCTATACTACTAACATTGTGGTTCATAGCTGATACAGTGAACAGGTTTTTGAGAAGTGTAAATTGTAAACAAAGCCAGGACGGCTACTCTCTAAGCCCGAAGTCCGTAGTTTCGGGCTTAGTTGGTTATTCTAGTCCGTATCACCTAACCACTAAGAATAAATGACAACACGATTTGACAGTGACTGTCAAATAGTGTTGTCATTCATTCTTAGTTCGGGTTCGGAACTAATCTTAAGTCCGTAGGTGATACGGAGTACTTAGAATACGCCCGCAACTAAGCCCGAAACTACGGACTTCGGGTTTAGAGAGTAGCCCCTTGAGTCCGATATACTTACACACATGTTTACGTGGTAAGTGGAAATATAAAAAAAACACTTCAAAATATTATCTAAAAAGCATTTATTAACAAAATCACAGCATTTATCATACCTCATATAAAACAGTCCATACTTCGATCTCCGAATACCGATGATACCCGATGGTTCCCGAAGGCTCGAGTCATCAATTAGCCGGCATGACGCAGGCTGGTTCGCCTCGACGCTGCGCCACCTAAAGTGTTATTAAGTGATGAAAGGAATCCTCGGACAGCTGGGGGTGAATACGAAGGTAATAGGATATGAAAGGGTTTGGAATGATAGGTAAGAAGAAGAGCAAGTTTAGATATCCGTTGAGAAATTCAAAAAATATTTATTTGGTCCAATATTGGACATTGGTGGTGTTATTTTCGTAGAAGTGTTTCACTATATGCTGCCTTGCTGAGCATACAAATATTGGTTTGTACAAAGAACGGGTAATATTGGTTTGTACAAGGAACGGGTAATATTGGTTTGTACTAAAAACGGGTAATATTGTTTTGTACAAAGTAAAGGTGAAGACTAAGTATAGCTATAATACTATGAACAAAAACAACAAATTAAATCTTTACAAAAAAAATTAAAACTAACAAAAAATAAAACAACAGTAGATGCACAGTAAGCAATCCTTAATTAACAAAAAAACTAAATAATTTATATATCGGAGGATAAATTATAATTACCAATTATCGGAGGTCAAATAGCTTTTCTTCTAAATATTCTTGAATACAGTAATATGCTTTGTACACCAGGAACTTTTGAAGTGTTTGCTTAAAATCACACTATCACACTTCACACTAATATTATAAAGACGAAAGTTTGTGTGTGTGTGTTTGTTACTTCTTCACGCGCAAACAGCGGGACCAATTTTGATAAAATTTGGTACACAGAAAGCTGAGATCCTGGATTAATACATAGGCTACTTTTTGCCGCGGGTAACACTGCGGGGCGCAAGCAGCTAGTAATAAAATAAAATTGTGGTGTTAATGCTTTGCAATGGCGACTGGCTGCCGATGATACCATCTTATTTACCTACATTCGACCTTCATTGATTGAATACTTTAAAATAAATTGGTTATATGGATACCAGTCATAAAAGGAAAAAAACTTAGCTCTTCGGGATATAAATTGTGCACGATCTCGAGGGACATCGTAAGTTTACAACTTTTTGCCCTTAAGATTTATATTTGTCAATTTGGCAAGATTACCCGTAGGTAATATACCAGCCTGTACATAACGTCCCAAGACGTGACTTTTAGGACACATCCTGAGTTTGAGACTCGGTATCCACACATCTGCCGATTTGACAGGATTAGGCAGTAAACCTCAAAACAACAGTCTGTTCATAAGCAAGAAAGCCAAATATTTTCGTTATCATAATAAAACGCACCAGCCTGAACCCTCGTTTAAGGCCTCTATAACCTAAGGCTCTAGAACAGTGGTTCCCAATCTTTATTTACCCCGGGACCATTTTGATTTCTTTGTTCTAGCAGGGACCAAAAATCAAGAAGAAAATTAAGCTGTGTTAATCTAACAATAGAAAGAAAGAAAAATGTTTATTGTTTGGGACTCGCACAAGACAAACAAACCAGTAAAATAAAATTAATAACTAAACAGTATAATAAAATAATTATCTGAGCGAGGCCAAAATGGTCCCTATCTCAGCTTATGCTGCGATTTCTAAAAAATAGACTTCATATTCATATATTCCAAACTTGTATCATCATTATTAGTACCTGGATGACCGTGCTTCGGTTTTCTTTTTGGTAATCGTTCTCTAAAAATGAAACCTAGCTCGATCGATTCATCGCCCCCGAAACCTCCTGCGTACAAAATTTCATGAAAATCATTGGAGCCGTTTCTGAGATTCAGATTATATACATATACATTTTTACAAGAATTGCTCGTTTAAAGGTATTACATTTGAAATTCAAAATCATTACTATTGTTTTCTATGACAATGCTCAATACTCTGGAGTGAGCATCATCATAGAAAACGTAACATTTCTGATAGAAACTAAAAATCAGTTTGCATCAATGACATTTTTGAGGTGAAAATATTGAAATTTCCTTACCTTTCGCGGACCATATTTTGGCCCATGCGGACCACCAGCGGTTCGCGGAACACATGTTGGGAACCACTGCTCTAGAAAGTACTCAATTTGCACTACGAAGAAACACCATATAAGACCGACATACAGATTTACAGCGACGATTTAAGGTCTATCTACACTTGCACGGTGTAATTTATAGTGGAGTGGAGTTGTGTCGTATCGCAGGGAGACGAGAACATTTATACCGCGAGTGTGCGCGCGATAACGCGATACTTCGCGATAGGGCTGGTAGATCGCCTATTAGACGAGTCGGGTAAAACTGTCCATTTTGTCCTACTTTTACAGCAGCAAACCCGATTCAGGTTAGTGGATTATAGGTAAACTCTTCCACAAATTATTATTAAGTCTTACTTAGAATTAGGCTTCTGAGAATGTAGGTACTACTATAAACCCAGAAATGCGGCTCTGATTATCTCGCTAAAAAGTTGATGAGATAGATTGGCTATGACATATTATTATGCAACTGTTTTTAACTGGGTATCAAGCTCCGCCAGCTACTTAAATTCTTGTAATTGAAAAATAATTCAAAGTGGTGCGCTTTTTCTCAAGTCATGCAAGATTTTTCTTAGTCAGCAAACCACGTAATCTTTGGCAGCCCTAATGGAAATAATCCGTATAATTCGAGCACGAATAACGAGAGTCGAGCAATCCTGTTCGCACTTGGATTCTATTTAATCTAGGGCGAGAACACACATGCTGGTTTTGGCGTTGAGCGGCGTTCACGACTCCGTCTGGTTGTTACACATTTGTTTTGCGGTCACACGACGTTGTGACTTAGTGACTCGCCTAGGAACGTTTGTGGGAATCCATTGTCACGGATTTTACACCTTATATGGGAGCTAGAGTGACGTCGGTTGTGTTGTGTGGTCTCGCCTTTAGAATTACCGCCTCGTAAAAGCTTAGGCTTAGGTGTGAAGAGTTACTGTGGGTACTAATTTTGTCAGTTTGAGTCTCATTGCTAGTATTTTAATCTCTAATCTAAGTCTAGTGATTAAGGCATTGTGCTTCAAATCCATTGCTTTTGTATTTTTGCCGTGACAAGGTCTAATAAATCGATGAACGCCGGCTGCACGCACGAAAAAGGATGACTCATTGTAACGTTACGCTCATTGTAACGTTACGATCATTTCATCAATGTTTTGCTATGACGTTGTCACGTTAACTATCGTCCGTAAACCGACTTTACAGACAACCAATTTTTTATAGTGTATTCTCTGTGAGATATTAGATATTGCTTATTGTGTTTGTACCTTGCAAGATAATATGAAGCTACAGTTGGAAAAACAGCCAAGAAAAGAATATAATTAATCAATACTTTTAAAAGTGAAAGTATTATCAGACCAGACTCAGCAGGGTAGCTACAGCATTTAAAATAATGTACATAAAATAGATAATTAATTAATCTATTAGTACAAACACACAGTAATATAACAAACGAGAAAAGACGTGCAGTCTAGTCTAATAATATAGCCAACAAACGTTAGTATCCACTAAACGATACTGATACTACATGAAAATCACACAAAACACTTCTTCAAAACAATTTAAACTCTGATTCATCCCTCAAAAAGTTCATTTTTATGTGGAAACAGTCACAGTTTAAAAATATCGTGTATGTAGACATGCTCAAACAAGCAGTGTGAACTATTTAGACAAACTGACAAATGTGTGTGATGAAGACGTAGACGTTGGGACGTCTTCTTGGGCGATATTGTATGGAGGAATTCGTTCGGAAAAACATCTTTAGTACCTACTGGAACTAGTATTTTAAAGTTAATTACAATGGTAAATATATAATGTTCAAATCATTTAAGAATCACGTAGGTTAATGTTTGAGGTGGTCTTTTGAGGAAAGGACCACATAGATCCACACACCGACAGGGTCCACAATGATCATATTTTTGTAAAACCTACCTAAGTTCACATGTGGAAAATCAATAAATATATTGAGTATTGAGATTTGAGTGGACCTGTCCAGACAGTGCAAGCATTTGTCAGTTAGGTGTGTAGCTCAACTAGAACTTTAAGGAGGTCAGCGATTTGACAAGCAAAGTAAGGACATTTGGGTAGGCCATTAGAAAGCGCCAGTTTCGTGAAAGCACTATTTGCTAGAAGAAATTCGTAAAAAAATCATCATTATACGAAAACCAGGGGCTTATCAATAATTTTTTTTTATTGAGACAAGCCCGCCACACATTCCCAACCACTGCAACTCCTGAAAGCCAGAATCAACAGAACACTAGAAAAAAGGCCGAGTCAATGAAGCTCGACTCGTCCCGGAGAAACGATTTAACTGTCTTGGATCCCGCAACGAAATTAATCAGAAAAGCAAAGCGAAGGAATAGGAAAAAAAATATGATTTCCACTTCCCTCCATTCAGGGGCTTATCAATAGTTGACGCTACAGGGTTAAGGAGGGGGGAGACAGGGATTCACTTCATATAAAATACTTCACATCATTCAGCTGTATCCCATTAGAATAGACCCCAACATAGTTCAGAAAAAGCTTGGTAGAATTATTGAATACTACAGACTAAAAACTAACACTTCCCTAAGGTACTTTTCCTGATCACCGAAAAATCACTGAAATATAAACACCCAAGCCACGCAGACATTCTATTACTATACAAACGTTTTAAGCGAGTATCTTTCGTTATTTTTTTGGGTTCCGTTTCCGTACCTCAAAAGGAAAAAACGGAATCCTTATAGGATCCCTTTTGTTGTCCGTCCGTCTGTCTGTCAAGACCCTTTACCTCGGGAACGCGTAGAGCTATCGTGTTGAAATTAAACATATATTCAGGTCTACAGTCCCTTGAAGCTGTAAAAAAATCAAACTTCGAAGTTAACAAAAAAAAAAGATACGGCCGTAAAAAACGTATATTTCGACACTCTCAAGGGAATCAATAGTTATAGGGTACTTCCCATTGACCTAAATTCATGAAATTTGGCAAGAAGATAGATCTTAGAGTATAAGTACAGGAAAAATGAAAATGAAATTGGGAATGTATAGTTTTATCATATAAAAAAAATACTTTTTACAATTACAAACTTATTTTTTGGTTGAAGAATTGAACGTGACGTACATTGATGTATGGGGGAACACTTTTTCACCAACAAAGTTAAATTTTTCCTTCAATCTTACCTGTTATATTTTGCTTTCACTATACTATACTCGGAAAAAATCAAGACTCGATCGGAACCCTCGGTTCGCCAGTCTGACTCGCACTTAACCGGTTTTTTTTTATATCAACCACTCGCCTAGGATTTGCACGGGTGCAAATTATATGTACAAACCTTTCTCTTTCTATTAGTAAAAACCGTTGTAAAATTCAAAGACTTTCATTTAGATTTTTCCCTCCCATATCCCTTTTAAAGTTTAGATTTCCAAAAATCCTTTCTTGAGAGATGCTTACGTTATACGTTATATTATTATTACGTTAATCCAGTCAGGACAAACGAGTTTATAAGTGTAGATGATTTACGCTGTTGAATATTGCCTACACACACACTTTGAAACTGGCGCTTACTGCTAGTATTTTAAAATACATAGCGACATAAAACACTTAGCAAGTTTAATAAGAATTAATCATCAATTCAGCATTAAAGGACACTTGGCTCTCAAGCCTCTGTCGCAGTAACAAGGATACCTACCGTTATCTCACCACCGTGACATCATTCCTCAATAGTCATTTGATTCAAATAAACAATTGAATGGCTATACCTACTTTACTGATGGTGTGAGTCATCGGGCTCTGGCTTTCAAGCAATCAGGTTTAAAACAACTTTGTGTTTAGGTATTTTTATAACGCTGATAAAACTCGTTAAAATTGGCAGTAAAATGTTCAAGACTAGAGGTTACTTCGTTTCAAGAATTTATTTTTAAACTAGCTATCGCCCGCGGCTCCGCCCGCGTTAATGTCGAAATTTTCCCAAGGGAACATACTCCCGGGATGAAAACTATCCTATGTCCTTTCCCGGGACTCAAACAATCTCTGTACCAAATTTCATATAAATCGGTCCGGCCGTTTGCGCGTGAAAAAGTAACAAACATACACACACACTCACAAACTTTCGCCTTTATAATATTAGTGTGATTTTAGTGTTAGGTCATAAACGTATTTTTTTTTTCAATTCTACTTTCGCATCCTAATCGCATACTTTCAATAACACCTCTAATTCCAAACATTTTGACAAGTTTTTGAGATGGATAGTCGCAGATATGATATTGCGGTTTTAATTTGAACACACGAGAATAGATAGGCACAATCATACACACACATCATCACATCAATCAAACGTAAAATCATGATTCTTGTAAGAGCAATCTACATAGAAAAAAGATGAGTGTAAACATATAAGGCGATTTCTAAGGGTACTCCTTAGAAATCGCCTTATATGTTTACACTCATCTTTTAAAAATCTTTTAAATTTTCCGACAAAAAATTCAACACATCTCTTTAGTTTTCCAAGCTGTTCATTTAGACCGAACTTTAATTCAAACATTTAAATATACTCAAAATCCAAATTAAACTCCTCAGCTCCTTATTAGGTGTATCAAATAAATCTTTTTAAGCTTTCAAGACAGTAATTCGTGGCTAGTTAAACGAAGACTAGATATTTCGTGAATGCGATCCGCGATAGCTGCGCAGGAGCCTCCCGCCGTTCAGTCACGACGCAGACCTGCCCTGTGACGTCATGCATAACTTAGACTGGTTTTTTTAGACTTTTTGGAATATTTGAACTGTAGGCTGTATGGAAATCTGCGTGTGCAAGTGTGGCTTAAAAGAAACGTTTAATACGAATCGTGTTGGAATTTTACAATGTGAAATGAAAACACCGATTTTCTTTTCGTTTATCTTTGTACAGGTTTATACTTGAGTCGCTACGTATGTGAAACTAATACTACTCCTGCGACTTCGGGAAAAGATTTCTCCCTTTTCACCCCCTTAAAGGTTGAATGTCCAAAAATCCCTTCTTAGTGCTCACCTGCAGTATAGAAGGAAGCCTTTTGGAAAATATCATGTTTCTAGTCTCAGTAGTTTCGGCTATGCGTTTAAGTATAAAGAAAACTAAAACCAGAGAGAATATGGCACCTTTTCTACTATCCAAACTAATCAGGCGAAAGACGTCCACTGCTGGACATAGGCCTCCCCCAAAGGGAAAGGGGGGGCCATAATCGCCACGCTTGGCAGGCGGGTTGGCAATCGCAGTGTAGCTGTTGCAATGCACAGAGAATGCAGCTGCCCATTCTCTGGTGAGTCCCTTAGTCGCCTCTTACGACACCCACGGGTAGTGATGCGATGGTGCTATTCTTTTACTGAGACCCATACTAATATTGTAAAGGGGAAATTACTTCTGTCTATCTCTTCACGTCTAAACGGCTGAATGGTACTATATATTTCACTATGATTATAATCTCTCAAGTAGATTCTATTTCTTCTTCGTGTGCGTGTCGGTTAAAATATTGTTGGTCCAGTGCCTCGCTAGTTTGTAGCAGAGCATATTTCTTTGGCATTTATTTAGTATTTATTTATTTAAATAGAACGGCCGAAGCCAATTACACTATTCAAACATTCAATTTATTAACTCAATCAGACATTCTTCTCACAAAAATTCAAACATTCTGACATTATCATCTTCCATTCATCCGCAAACATATCAAGACCTGTGTTTGAGTTTAGGAGAGCGTTAGCAGCGGCTAATGTCCGAGGAATAGGCGACTTGGAGTGTGCGATAGTACGGCTAGTTGGAACAGCCATTTGACGATGTTACGCTAATTCAATTATTTGGCTGCGATACATATATAATGTCCCTTTGAGTGCAGGTTTTGAGACTCAGCGGGCAGGAAAATAGGTAAGACAGTCTGCAATGCAATTTCACATTCGCCACCATCACAAGATTCTCTAAATACACGAGAAAATACACCTTTTTACGCGTCAAACTAGACCAAAACGAGGTTTTAAACAGCCCACAATGCCCAACAGAAATAAACCTACAAAAAAAAAGATGAAACAGAAATTCGCGACACAAGTACAACACATTAACTCTCGAACGCAAAGGTCTCATTAAAAATATTCTCAAGACATAAATTACGCTGGGCAATTGTTTCAAGCGGGTCGTTGACCCCTCGAAATGGGCCGGCCGGCCAAAAAACCACCCAGTGGTCGCCGCAGGCTTTCTTTTACTACTTGGGTGGACAGTCCGCGTGTGTAGACTTGGGACTTGGGCAAATATGGACGCTTTTTTTTGTTTGTTTGATTTTCTGTCTGAGTGTTGTGATGTCTGTTTGGAAGTGGCGTGCATGGAATTATTAGTTTCTGTCAGCGGCTTCGCGAAATGCGGAAATGTCTGAAGTTTCATCCGAATTCGTTCAGCCATTACGACGAAAAGAAGGTACAAACAGATAGACAAACAGACAGAGTGTCTTTCACATTTATAATATAAGTGTATAAGTAAGATGATCTCAATAAAATCTGTGTTCGAGTGAACCAAACTTTCAAGGTTTTTGACTAAAAAAATATTAATTAGTCGGCTAGATAGATTTCCAAAAAATAATGGACATTTATTTATTCTTTTGTCTCGTAAAAAATAATGAAGACGATACAGTGCGTTGAAAACTCGTGTAATGTCACTTACCAGTACACGTTTTACTGGAAAGTGACGTTACAAGCCCCCACTCCTTATGCGTTTTATCTTCGTATTTTTTATTGACTTGATAAAATAAAAAATACGGATGCAATTTTTTTCGATAATCTTACTAACGGACTACATGGAATCATATTTTTGACACAGGCAACATCCCTATTAATCTGACTTCATACGTCTTTGATTCATTATTGGCTTGCCATATATTTTAAGGCACATGGAGTAGGCTAACAAATTTGTTTAGAGAAGAAACTTCACGAGCAAAGAAGCTTTAAACCTTCCGTCTGTCTATCCTAATTGAAACATTAGGGCCATGGGGTCCTAGGGTTGCGGAATTTGTTCGAAAGAGTCACCGCGGCCCTGGAACGCAAAGGGCTTTAGATGGAACACGGATGGGTTTTAGTCAGTAAAAGTCTGACACGCCCTGTCGCTCCACCCAGAGCGGAAGAAGTCATTTGACGATTTCCCATCCTTAAAAAAAAAAGGCCCATGGGGACCGAGTGCTCACCGAGCCTTTCGGGACATCAGTAAGCATCTCGTCGACTGTTCACGTCACCAGAGGGCTGGGCTTTTCTTCGGCCAAAGAATCAGCATTGGCACTTTTGCCATTGACAGCTATGTGAATGAATTTTTTGGTGCCCAATGATTTATTTGTTTTATACGCGTTTGTACATAATTACGCGATTATTAGTCTAGTTGTTTAGGTATTTAGTTGTTACTTGTACATATTATAGAGGATACTAGCATAAACTTACAGAAATAAATAACTCCTAAATTGTTGGAACCAACATCAAGAATTATTATCTGCACTTTACAAAGTAACAATTCAATATGAATTCTATAAAATTTCTTTGTATACACAAATGATTATGGCTCAGCTAAGTGATGGCGCATTTATAATCATGCCACCGCAGGACGCAGGACGTGCCAATATTGAGTATTGAGCGTACTTACTGAATTTGGTTATTTAACTTAAAACCCTGAGCCCTTAACTAGTGATCATAGTGAACACTACATTTATAAGGAAAACACTAAAAAAACTTCACGCTGCCTACCATAAGCATATAATCAATTTACTATCTCCCATCCAATGTCTACACCAAATTCGAATTCCATAACCCATAATCAAAATCCGGTCCGCAGTCTTCAGGGTCCCCGGCACCTATATAAACCGTACATCTATCAATAGTGTATAGCCTATAGGGTATCTCAGAGGACCGCATTCCTGTGCCCCATGCCTCCCGCCCCTCGCCCCGCAGACGTTACATGTTACAATACACACACATAAATACAACACCCACCGAAGAATCACATGCACCTTAAGATGTTCACAGTAAGGTTTATTTTTCGGTGTAGTGTAGTTTCCCAGCTCCGAAGTTATCGTGGTATTTCTCCGCCGATCGGTGTCGTTTTTTCTCTCGACGGCAGCGAAACCACGGAAAGGATTAATTCGAGGCAAATAAAGTGTTATGTGAAATGTCGGCACCCAATGGTTTGATTGTGTTAGGAGAATGATTGGGAGAAATTATCATTAAATAATAAAAGAGCATTAAAATCGTTGGCTTAAACCTGCCCTCAAAATAAAATTGAAGTCTCTCTTCACACGCATCACATTTACCAACTTCCAAAGGATAAAATCGAACGTTGGTCAATTATTATCAATATGAGGAGTGTCTTTTCAAAAGGGGATAACTGCATGTTATCTATTTTTCAGAAAATAGTAAATCCTAAATGTGAACTATGTGAACTGTGGCGGTTTTTTACTAGCAAATTGGACTTTTTCAAGTCCAATTTGCTAGGTGGAATATGCTTTCGGTCAAGATGTATACTTATGTATTTTAGCATAAGTAAGAAGACCTCATATTCAGTTGAAAAGATTATAAATTTGGAAATATCCTATCTTAAAAAGATACTCCTTAAATGAAAAAGGTTTTCTTCCAATTTACGAGTTTGTGGCGGATTTTAATGTATGGCGTTAAAACTTTGAATAAATAAGGTTACCGCCAATAAGATTATACCTACAATGATAGCGTTTAGGGAGATTTAATAAATAAATACTATTCCAAATCAGTTTGAAGAATATCCAGTCAACTCAGTCCCCATATCAACGGAAAAACCCGCGGTAATTATTGCCAATAAATACCGCGCAAACAAGCTTTCACTATCAATTTGATGATGTTTCGACTCGAGTTAGAGGACATGCCTTGGAATATAGGAGTAAAAGTCAACTTTCAATAAACGCCAGACATCGTCCACAAACAAAGGAAACATTTAAAAAATAATGTTCCCAGACAATAATAGAAAGTCAGCGTTTATCCAGACACATAAGAAATAATGCATTTCCACGTGCCCAGTACTGCGAAGTCGTAAAATTTTCGTCTCAATTTTGCGCCAAAGCTATAGTAAACTGCAATAAACTCCCACTTGAACATTAATATAATCTATAAACTTATCAATATTAATTTATACTACTTAATATTTTACGAAATGAAATGTGAAAGTAACTCTGTCTATTTGTCTGTATGTTTAAAATAAAAATAATAAAAAATAAAAACAAAAGATAAAGATATATTTATTGCATAACAAGCTGTGCCCGTGGCTTCGCTCCTGTCAACTTCCGTCAACCGTTACCTACCCTACTCTACCCTACCCAGCTACCTACCATTTTTTTCTGTTTTTAAACCTTTCTTGTAATCTGCCGAACAAAACAAAAAAAGAATTAGCCAAATCGGTCAAGCCGTTCACAAGTAATAGCGTGACCAGGAGAAATAGAGGTTCATTTTTATATATAAAGACTGTGTACATTAAGGTTCTTATTAAGAAACATTACATCTTTAGTTTCAACAGTCTACCCAAGTCGGAAATGCAATACCTACCTCTTCATATCTAACATCGAATGGATTTCTATTAAACTTGGCAAACGCGTAGACCATGTTCTAAATTAGGACATTTTGTATTAGGATCATTTTTTTCCCGAGAGTATGTTCGATCATTTTCGACTTTCACTCGGGTGAAGCCGCCGACAGAAGCTAGTGGCACAAATGCTATCTATTTTCACTATAATCTGAAATAGGTTTCAATAATATTTTATGTGAAAACATATATTATTTAACATAACTATTAAAAGCCTCTATTAAAGTGGTCGTGAGAAAATAATGTCTATTTCGTAATAGCTTCCTACAACTATCGCATAACTCAGTCATTCAACTTTGCTAAATGCGAAATTATATTGGTTTTGAAAATTCTCGTACTATGTTTCAAACCACCAAACAGTAGAAAAATAATGAAAAACACTTAATAATTAAATTATGGAAATTTTAGAGTCACATTTCAGTTAAACATTGGAAAATAGCTTTTGCTTTTTTGTCGGAAATGATCTCAAGAGAACGAACGTCTGGGATACAAAGTCCCTACGTCCTAATTCAGGTCCCGATCTACCCGTGAGCCAAGTTTCTTCGACACCCGTCTAGCCCTTCTGGTGTGATTGACTTAAAAACATTCAAACATTTATTATATCAGTAGGACAGCACGACAGAGATGTCTCAAGCTATCCGTCTGTACAACCAGAACCTTGTTCATTCCACTAATAAAATCACAGGTCGAGGAAATGCGAGCAATTCCCAACTAAAATCTTACCTAAACCATGCTCGCTAATATAGTAATTATGAAACAAATTAGTTTAAACGCAAACCTGTTTCCAACTGAGTCTAGTATTTGACTAAGCTTGTTCGGAAATAGCATTCCAATGTGAGCTGAATTGGAATTTAGAGTAAGACAAAGCCGGCTAAGTGCTGAAACTAATGCGATTCAGACCGAGTGTTTAAACATATGACCGTAGATAGCTTGTTGTATATAAGAAGTTGGATTTTGGTTAATTGTTTGATAAAGTCCGAAATTCATTTTACATTTCCATTTGTTCTGTGTCTGGGTGTAACGATCTACACTAATATTATAAAGAGGAAAAAAAAATATTTTTGTATGTGTATGTTTGTAATAAATAAACTCAAAAACTACTGTGCCGATTTCAAAAATTCTTTCATCATTGGAAAGCTACATTATCAGCGAGTAACATAGGCTATATTTTATCCCCGTATTCCCATAGGAACGGGAACTACGCGGGTGAAACCGCGTGACGTCTGCTATTCTTTAATTTGTATGTATTTAGAAATATATAAGTATGTTTATCAGTTGTCTGGTTACCATAGCACAGGCTATGCCTAGTTTGGGATCAGATGACCGTGTGTGAGTTGTCCCAAGATATTATTATTTATCTGTCAGGTTGGCAGAGCTTTTCATATTCATATTCATATCTTTATTTGCATTCCATAATGTGTGAAGATCTTACAATGGGCTTAAAACTAAGGTACAATTACGGACCCTTTGCGCACAGCAAAAAGTATAAAATTAATGATAGAAAATAAATTAATACATAATCAATTAACAATTTTAAAACATGTCCTTAATATTAATTAACTTATTTATAATATTTATTTAAAGATTGAAAATAGGGGAAGGTTAGATGCTGTTTCCTGATAGCTACAACGTTTAAGTCAAAAGTGAACATGTGCTCCATCGTCGACCACATCATCTCTTTCTATCAAGTGAGATTTTAGTAAGATGCGAGCGTTTCAATAATAAAAAAAACTGGCCAAGTGCAAGTTGGACTTGCACACGAGGGTTCCGTACCATAATCCGAAAAAAATATGTTTCTTTTTTGGGTTCCCTTTTATTTTTTATTTTATTTCATTTTTATTATTTGTTGTTACAGCGGCAACAGAAATACATCATCTGGGAAAATTTCAACTGTCTAACTATCACGGTTCATGAGATACAGCCTGGTGACAGACGGACATACAGATGGACGGACAGCGGAGTCTTAGTAATAGGGTCCCGTTTTACCTTTCGTGTTCCTTAGGGTTAAAAGTTATGTGAATCCACACATGCATTACCTTTATGAAGTTACATGTAACGTTTCCCACATGTAACTTCATAAAGGTAAGGTTATGTCAGATGCAAACTTCGAAAAATGTATCGGAACTCTGATATGAATTAAATTCCTCTGTCAACACAAAGGAAAGTGGCAAACAGTATTTAATTCAACACTATTTCGGTACAATAAAGTTAATACCAACGTTTTAACTGTTTTGTACCGAAATAGTGTTGTCATTCATTTGAACGACTGTGCTTTGCAAGTTCTACATGATTCGAATACTCTAATGTACCTTAACAACATCTTTAAAACAGTTCTTTAGGAATTGTGACTATGACTGTTATTGACCGATTTCAACGTAAATAGAGTCGCGTGTACAGCTAGTATTGACAGGAGGATCTCCTTGGCTCCAGGTCACTGGCAGGCAGCAAGGTATATCTTTGGAAGCGTCTCGTAAAAGTAAAAGAGAATTTGAATTAGGAATAAGAAAATATGTTGTGTTTGACTGCGGTGCCAGCGCTCGTTGAAGTCAGATGCCAAATATATTATGAAGTTTAAATCTCAAACATAATTTTATTTATCTTAATAATATTAAGTAGCGCTAGCGTGAGACCGCTAGTGTTACAGTACACACTGCACACACAGCAACCATAACTTTCTTATCAACGATATTGTTACTTACAATTGCGTTTATTCATCTTCGCAGCTCTGTAGCAAGATGAGCTATATTCGAGCAATATCTACGAGCTATAGGATCGTTAGCTCAAGCCACATACTGCGAGACAGATAGCTCGCCTGGTCAACACTATGAATACCTTGATGACCTGTTTCATCTGGAAGATTTCTAAGGAGGATTCCCATTCAATGTCTCGACACCTATTGAGAATATAGGAGATGCAAGATATGATTTAGATAGTATATTCTCTGATTCGTTTGTAGAGGTTTGCGGTATAGAGAACAAGGGTGGCAATCAAAGTTTGATACTGTTCTGTATGACAAGAATATATTTTTCGATCCTTGTTAAAGTTAACTGTACCATGAATGTTCGTAAATAACTATCTTAAAACTATTTACAACTACTAAACCTTAGTATATACAAAAACAAAGTACACTCAGGCGTCAAAGTATTCCTCCGCATCGCTGTCATCCGGAAACGTGCCCAGAAAACTGGCAGCAATGCCACGATGAATGGCAATGCTAATTCTTTGAGCAAAGAACGAGCCAGCCCTCTGGTCACGCAGTGTCGATCAGTTGGCGAGATCTGTACCTAGATCTAGATAATAAGTGAACGATATGATCTCATTTAATTCGAAGCCTCCTGTGACAGAGAGAGAGCAATACGTATACAATAGAATAGCACTGTCTTATTCGGACAACGGATACATGATGGCAATGATGTTAAAGGCCGTTCCCTGTTCTTGTAATCTCGTATGCGAGTATGTATATTGCCTTTAACACAGATCAACTTTTGAAGTGCAGGTGGAAAAATACTGATTGATAATAATTTACTGGTTTCCAAATTATTCTCAAACGTGTTCATTCATCAAAAATGCATTCTAAAATGTAAGTTTTAATTGAATATTGATCTTCTTCTGACAGTTGAACAATTATTCGATATTGTCTCGAAGTTTTTATGCAAAGAATAAAAAGTAAAGGTCAAAAACATGAGTTGAGCGGTTGAATGTAGGAAGGAAAATGGTTATTATTGGTAGGTAGCTAGACGGCTAGATTATCTGGTCATTGACCCGCGAGTCGAGTCGATTTGATACACACGCTCTCCGCCTTACATCAACTTTATGTGCAAACTTTTCTAATTGAGAACACGTTAAACTCGCTTGTAGACACTTTCTGTAAACTTTGCGAGCCTGGTAGTTTTGGCAGAACGTCTGGAATGATTAAAACTTCACTCTTTAAAAAAAATCCTCTAAAATTTTTTTTTTCACCCTTTCCTTACTTCTGTATAAATAGGCTAACTTGTTTGATTGTTTAAGTACCATGAACTACTTTTGATCCTGGAAAAGGCACGGTTCTGCAGAAGGAAGCTACGAGAAAAAGCTATTCTGTCATATGATAGGCAGGTGCGTGTGCTATTTAATTGTAGTTAGAGAACTTTGTAGTCATATAGTAGTAATACCTACTTGGTAGCTTAAATTATGAAACAAATATTATTTAAACCCTCACAATAAGCCCTTTAATTTGATAAGTCACACGGGTCCTTTTTTTTCGCCGAAAGTGACCCCGATTTTCAAAATTTATTTATTTACGTATCGCGTCCGTGTTTGGGTCATAATTATGTGTACAAAATTTCAACAGAATCGGTCCAGTAGATTCGGAGAGAATTGGCTGTGACAGACGAACAGACAGACAGTCTGTCTGTCCGTCCGAGTGACCCATAAGGGTACCGTTTTTTACAGATGTTCGGAACCCTAAAAAAAACCCTGAACTTGTATAGGTGTTTGGAGTGAAGGACGGGTTTCATGCTAAAGTTAAGAATTTGGGGGATACACTTTTGCTTCTAAGTTTGAGTTTAAAATAACCTACAGAAATAATACCTCCAAACAAATTTACGAAGAGACTTTTAAACATAAAGAAAAACATTTGTTATAATACCAATCACGTCCTAAAGATATTACCAAAGAAATAAATATCCTCTCCTTTATCGTGTCCTTTCAATATGCTCTTAACATGATATATTACAAATGTTGCAATCAATATTGAGGACGGCACGAGACACGAAGACTTGACGCGGACCGTGTGAACTGACATCATTTGCAATATTGCAGTACACATAAATAATTAGTTACTTTCAAAGTATGCTGACTTCTGTGAATTATATGTAACTAGCTTTGACCGCGACTTCGCTCGCGTCACTATAGATTTTTGCAAAAAAAAGTAGCCAGTAACCGTCTCTAGGATGCCATCTACATATCTATACACGGCAAAAAAATGCAAACTTTTGGAGGAGCACAACTCTATAATAAATAACCGTCCTGTATAAGAAATGTACACTCTTTCAATGCGTTCAAAACTCAACTTAGCCAGCACATAGTACTTTGCGGATCAGTCACTTCTGGAGAAATGAATGCATTGGATGAGTAATATAAAGTTGTAACGCTGCTGACGAACTTTTTGTAATCTATATATGTATGTTTTTTTAGTATCGTTCTCAAGTAAGTGACATATGTCTCTATTGGGAATAAAGTTTCTTTAAACCGATATCTCCACCAAAATTCATCAAAACCGATTCGGCCATGGAATGTAAAACAAATTAATAAAGAAACTCACACTACCATATTAAATATTAGTTAGGATTTACCATATCTACATTTGAGTTGACGATAAATTGAAGAACTGCCTGTCCATGTTTTGGATAACGTTGCATTTTTATCAGCAGCCCTGATAGATTCTGGGGAATAGTCAAGTTGAACCGCACCTGTGACTTTATTTCAGTTCTAAGTAAACACCATCTAAAGTAAAAGCTTGATACTCGTAAGTCAGAAGCCACATAGTCTTGTGGGTTCTCACTAACCTCTACGTCAAAGAATTATTGTAATTCTTTGATTGGATTCAGATACACTGCAATTTGATTAGAATTATCGATGATTTTTTAATGAACTCCGAAAAATAAACATAGATTCTGCAGTTATTTAATAGTTGCACAGTTGCATACAAAAGACATCAACGAGCTCCATGCGCACACGCACACAACGTTACAATGCAAAAAAGTTTCAGAAAGATTTTTAAAAAATCCTCTTTTTAGATATGGACTAATAAAAGATTAATGAATAACTTAGAATAAACACACCTTCACAAATGATAATTTAATTTAAAAATCATCAAATAAATAGTGCTATGTGATGAATGCGTGACTGCATACAAAAGACATCAACGCGCTCGCTGCGTTTGCGCAAGTCACGGACTTTTCTCGAGTTGTTATCAAACACTACATAAGTCAATTTTTACTGAACTTATTGAACGGTCAATTTAATATGTAAATATAGTACAGTGTACGGGCGTTAATATGGTACAGTCGACCTAGCGAGTAGTGAGCTGGCCTAGGGTTATACGGAGTTTCAATAGATTGCGGGGCCAACTTATATTGGTTTATCTAATAATACTTGTCGACTATTGCACCAAGGCTATACCTTTAGAAGAAGACTGTTATACAGGTATGAGTGATACTCTTAAAAACCTGGTTGGATTATTCCAAAAATTTCATAAAGATTTTTAATGTAAAACCAACTTTATAATATTTGCGAATGCAACATACTTACACGGGTACCCATGATCATCATTTATTTGAGTCGGTAAACGACTGTACTAGACATAAAATTGACACCAGTAATCGATCATTTTAAAATCAAACGAAATTAGTAGAAACATACTCTGTACACTTAATACTCAACATTGTAACAAATACTTGCTAAGTTGGCACACCTGTATCGCATAAAATTACTTATGAGTTCGCTGCAATTTCTACAGTTTTCTCTTTAAGGATCGCAAAACCCTACTAATATTATAAATGTCAAAGTTAGTACGTTTCTTTTTCAATCACGCAAAGACGGCTGAACAGATTGGGATGACATTTTAACCCTTTTTTTAACCTGGATTTTGTGTGAAAGAGTAACAAACATACAGCCATTCTCACAAGCTTTAAAAAAAATAGAATAGAAAACATTTATTCGGCACAGACACAAACATACATCAACAAAGACAAAGTCACATCCTCATCACATCACATCATCACCCTACTATTTATCACGCGAAAGTTTGTGAGTGTGTGTATGTTTGTTACTTCTTCACACGCAAACGGCTGGACCGATTTATATGTTTTTTTTTTTGATAAGGATTGTTTGAGTCCCGGGAAAGGACATAGGATTTTTATCCCGGGAGAATGTTCCCTCGGGATAATTTTCGACATTTACGCGGGCGGAGCCGTGGGTGACAGCTAGTTAATACTATAAATGCGAAAGTTCGTTTGTTTGTTACGCTTTCACGCTTGAATCGCTGATCTGATTTCGATGAATTTTGGTACGGAGATAGGTGGGACCCTTGCGACGGTTTTAGGCTACTTTTTTGCGAAATAAAAGGCGCGGGAAATAGCTCGTTTAAAACTTTTGTGGGGTAGAATGGCAAGAGACAAAAACAAAACGGTTGTCCTCTCTTTAATAAGCAGGTGTGAAAATACATTCCAGTCGTAGATGGACAAACAGTGTCCACCGGAAGGGACAGTACCGACAAGTGCTGAGTCACTGTTATTGGCTTAGCACTCCAGTCTGTTTGTCTATCGTAGGTACAGTCAACAACCTGCGGACGGCGAGCATTGGGTGGCTCGCTGTCCGATCACCACGATTTCACGCGCGCCTCAAAGAGATGTCAGCATAAAAGACGGGGCCCGCTAAGACCAGAGCCGGCCAAGGTTGCGGAATTTGTTCGATTGTTCGTCACCGCGGCCCTGGAACGCAAAGCCCTTCCGCTCGTGCGGGCGGAAGAAGTTATATGACGATTTGCCATCCTTAAAAAAAAAAAAAAAGGATAGTCAACAAAGTTATTTGGTACACAGGCACAAAATGTTATTTTTTCCACTGGACTACCAATATTTATTAGTAATGTGTGCATTATTACTTTTTAAGTATATGTAAATAGTTGCAAGATAGCTGCCTGCATACCAAATAGCTTTGTTGACTGTACATACCACCTACTCTAGAGTGGGCACTAACACGCCAAATTGTACGCGTCATCTGTGGCGGGGTAAACGTGCCTCGGAAAGGACGTTAAGACGTTGGTCCCGGCTGTCATTTGTAGATCTTTGGCAGTCGTTACGGATTGTCAGAAGCCAGGAAATCTGACATCAGTCTTGCCAAGGAGTACCGTGTTACCCAGTTAATGGGTTGTGGAGGTCTGGTAGGCAGCCGCTCCACGTAAAATACTGATATTCAGCTGAATCCGGTTTGACTGGAAGCCGACCCCAATATAGTTGGGAAAAGGCTAGGCAGATGATGAATCGATTAAGCAGAATCCTGAAAAAAACTGTCTTTTTTAATCGTTACGTTAGATCTACTTATTAAAACTGTTTGTTTGAGTTCTGGCAAATACCAGGTTAGAAACAAAAAAAAAGACGGGTTTAAAATTTGTGATGTGTCAGTCATCTGGCATAGTGTAGATCCCCTTCATGATCATTAAAATGTTGAAGTTCTCGTCTGAAAGCGAGGCTCATTTCGGCGTTAAAATATCTTTGCCCGTGGAAAAAAGACGTTCAACTATAACTCTTGAGGGTACAGCAGTATTATATTTAATAAACAGATTTATGAATATCTGAAATCGTTGAACGAGTCTTTTGATTTCATGTCTGGCCACATTTTGACGAGATTTTGAGAGGTACTCTTTAGACTAAGTGACAGAATTGAAAAAGTCTTCCTCATCATGGTCTTTGCTGTTACTCGCGTTGCTGCCTCGGCCACTTAAACTACCTCTGTCCTTCGAACTTTCGGCTACTTCTTGTCGTAACGCCTCTTCGCAGCACATGCGGTATCTTTTTCGTAAATAGTAGGTACTAGATTAACGATTTAAATTTAACGGAAGTCAACGAGTGCGTTAACATTTTTTGAAGTTAACTTAAAAGTTAATCCGTTAGTCAAAATTTTAACTTCGTTAACTTTGGAAGGCTGGTTCGAGGTGGCGCAAGAAAAGAATGTCTGGAAGGACAATAGGCTAAGAAAAAAAAACTAACCACTAAAGGATTAACGATTTAATGCCCAGCTATGGGTATACCACAGACTAGTATTTAAAACTCCTTACAGCCTATCAACTCAAGAGACTTCGTGTAATAAGAGGGTTGTCTTCAGAAGTTATGGTCCTCTTATTCTTCAATTCTTTGCGAGCTATTAGAGATACTAAAACTTGAGTATAGTTTGCCCATATTCATACTTTACTAAAGTTTTTGTATTGATTGGTATGTGCCCATCATTATCTCACATGAACGCGCGACGTGTTTGGTCGAAGTAACCCAATCACTCTTGACTATCTCTCCATGGAAAAATACACAATTCTAATAATCAGGAAGAACAGAAATTATCAACTTATTTAATGTTCCTAGACAGATTATAATGTCGTAATTAAGCCTCCGTCTCTTCCTTAAATCCCCATAAAGCGACTCGTGAAGCAAGTTATTTTAAAATCGATAAAATTCTAAAAGCCCTTTTCTCGCACGACAAAGTTTATTCAACTGCACACAAATAATTTACATATCACACATTATAAACGGTTCTATTAATAGCCACAATTACTGTCTACGAAGCAAGTTGGATTTTATGTAATTAGAAACAACATTAATTATAAACCTGATTAAGCTGCTGGGGCTACAGGTCATTCGATGTCGCGCGCATACCTTCGCCTTTAAGGCTCCCATAGACAGGCGCGATGCGACGGAATTGTTCGAAGCATATAATTTATCGCAAAATCGTGTTGCATGCAAATTAACTATTTATTTTTGGGGTTATTATTAAAAGAAAGAAAAACATTTATATAGCAGAATATAAAACGCTCCTTCTAAACACGGCTTGTATTGTTAGAAGGTTACTCTCTCTGGAGCCCTAACCCTCCGCCGCCGGTAGCTTGGACCCTGTTTTTTGGATGGGAAATCATCAAATGGTGGCGGTGCGGCACGGCAGGCGTGTTCCTACAAACGACCTTTGCGTTTCAGGGCCGCGGTGACCCTTTCAAACAAATCCGCAACCCTGGAACTAAGACCCGTTCTCCGATATCGGTGGGCTACTATTTTTTTATATTTTTCGTTGTTTTATTTTGTACTTTTTACTATTTTATTTATGAAAGGCTGTTCGAAATATGTACATCACAAAGCCCTAATGGAAACCTTATAAATAAAAGACGACCCGCCACCCAAACCCAACTAAAAAGAACAATGAAAGTAGAAAGCCTGCGTGTAATGAGAAGTAACTTTTCCACCCCACAAAGCGAAAAGCCTTAAACCATAAGCGGCCGGCAAAAGACATAGCTCAAAGGAATTCCGCGAAAGTTACACACATTAAAATTCTCAAAGAACAAAGGAGACTTACTGTGTTGTTCATAAAACTCCCCGACACATGCCCCCATACATATTATTCATGCGATTTCTCATAAGAACGCATAATCGCTGAATCTGTTTAAGCCTTAACACATTATCTGCAGAGCTAAGTGTGTAATTACACACTCACAGGTTTCTCTAGATAATTAACTGAGAAACACCTTTTTTATGTTTGTTTGTTTATATTATTTTATACTTTTGACAGGGTGAAGAAATATGTAGGGTTAAGCTTGTGCGGGGTCAGGAGGTCGTCACTTTGCATTCGTTGAGTCTTAGCGCTGCGCTGGGATAAGCCTTCGTCTGGCAATTATAAGATACGTATAGATGCAGTTATAGTCGGTGTTGATTACAATCATGTGTTATAAGGAATGTTAAGGAATACTCTTTGAAATCATTTTGCATGCTAGCCATTCGTAAGAACGTTTAACGAGGAATTGTAAAATTTTGTGCTTTCCGCATATTTGTGACAAAGTCGGGACAGAAATTCACATAATTGTTTAGGTTTGGCTAATTCAGGAGCCATTGTTAAGGTTTGATTTCACTGTTTCAATAAGATATTTTACTAAAAAAATCAAATAAGTCCGTCAAATAGATTTCCAAAAATATTGGACACGTATTTTATCTTTTGTCACGTTAACAAATAATTAAGACGAAACAGTACGTTGAAAATTCGTGTGACTTACCAGTACACTTATCACTGGAAAGTGATGTTACAAGCCCTCACTCCTTATCTTTGATGCGTTTTATCTTCGTATTTTTTATTGACTTGATAAAATAAAAAAATACGTATGCAATATTTTTCGATAATTTAACTGACGGACTAATTTAAATCATATTTTTAAAACCATAAAATAAATGTTGTTAATGTTATGTGGAAGTTTTTTAGCTAAGTAATAAATATTATGTTTGCTATACGATTTGGATTTCAGTTTCAGTAAACAATTGTTATAAAAGTTTTTAAATAAATATTATAATATTTTAATTGACGTGAGTGGAACATTAGATAGGTGGAAGGCCCAAAAAAGGCACATATCTTTATAAATCCTAGATTTTGTCAGAGTCACAAAAACAAAAGTATACCTAGTTTCCCGGATTCTCCATTTTCCTTAAACGTACTGGAGAATTTCTCAAAAAACATTAAGCAAATGCAAATTGCAGTTGTTTTAATAATAAAATCGTGTCGTTACAGCGTTTTCCGAGCCAGTCGGCGACCGCAAGCTAATCGCGAACTAACCGCACATTGCGCTTTACATAATTAAGACGACAATTTCTACGCATATCATTATAAGGCTCCTATAGTTTTGGGTTCGTGGGATATGACAATCAGAGTATTATTGTTGTTTTAGGGAAATCCGAAAGGACAACTAGCAACTTTTTTAAGTCTCTTAAGGCCCAGTTCGGGTTTGTTGGCATTGAAAACGCTACCTTCGCCGGCGATCCCTCATGTTTAACATGACGATGTTATGCGATGTCCTGCCGATGACCGTCGACCTCTTCGCGGAAACTCAACGCCACAGTATGAAATATTTGCAGTTGATCTACTGACCTGTTTATTCTTTTAGACACGATTTTTCTTGTGTTACATTTTATCGGTTCTGTTTATATTTCATGAAACCTAGCGGCCAGTCCCGGCTTTGCCGGGTTGAATAATGAAATATGGCAAAATGGCCATGTAGATGCATATTAAAGAATTGTTAAATAGGTCCATATTTGAAAAATTCTTTCACCATTCACACACACCATTCGGTTAAGCTTTTGCTTCGCTAGCGTAAAAGTAGCCGTCTCCAGGGTCGTATCTATCTCTGTACCGAAATTCATCAAAATCGATTCGGGCGTCACGATTAGGTACGAAAGCGTTACACACAAACAAGCTCACTTTCGTACTTATAATATGGGACACGTAAGATAATTATCATTTAACAAAAAAACAGTATTTTTGGTTATAACGTTTCCCGTTGTGACATTTTAGCTTGTCTATGAGACAGAGAGAGCCGTGTGCCATTGTGCATGTTTGTAGACCGGGGACCCATAATTTGAAGAAATAACAATCAAGTTTTCGCCCAGAAACAAACCAGTTTTCTCATCGAAAGCTTGGATAAGATATTTAAAGTAACGATATTTTTCCTATTGCAATAGGTATATGTTATGAAAAATATCAAGCAAGAACTACCTTATTTATTTATCAGCCAGTCCTATCATCGAGACACATTTATTTTCTTCTCTTAACATAGCACTCTAAATAACACTGGCCATAATTTACGCTAAGAAAGTCTCGATAGATACGGGTAAACAAAAGGGCGGACAATTAGTTGAAACAAATTAAAGCGATGCACAAGCGCTTGATAAGCGACATAAATCCATTCAGCGCTGGAAGATAGAAAGTTATCTCTGCTGCCAGTAACTTATACTTTGAGGGATCGGCCATAGAATATGTTACACTTATATTGGTGCTGGAAGGGTTACGGAAAAGAATAGCGAGAGAGCTTGGCTCGAACTTGAGTACTTGAAAAACGTAGCGACAGCACACACTTAATTAGGGCTCCGTACCCAAAGGGTAAAAACGGGACCCTGTTACTAAGACTCCACTGCCCGTCTGTCTGACACCGTGATAGCTAGACAATTGAAATTTTCACAAATGATGTATTTCAGTTACCGCTATAACAACAAATAATACAAATTAAATTAAAAATTAAGAGGGGCTCCCTACATGAAACGTGTTATTTTCGGTTTATGGTACGGAACCCTTCGCGTAAGAGTCCGATTCGTACTTGTCCGGTTTTTTTGTCTATGCTGGCTTGTTGACGGCCACAAATAGACACTATAGCGAATAAATTCCAACATTATGTCTCTAAATCTATTATTTATTTTTAGCCTGTTGTGTCCCACTTCAGGGCCAAGGCCTCCCTTTTTTCCTTCAAGCTTCGGCAAGTACCTAGGGGTCAATCTAGGCGACAGGCGTCAAGCTCGTCCCATCATCTTCGCCTGGGTCTCCCGTGATGTCGTCAGGCATTTTCTGCGTTCACTTGTGGTTGCCTAAGCCCATGAACCGTTCGACATTCGGCAGACGTGTCCGGCCTAGTTCCCCTTTTGATTGGCAGCGTGCATTTTTTAATGACATCGGTGATTTGTGTTTTAGAACACAGTTCGGTGTTGCAAACGCGGTCCGTTAATCGGACTCCCAAAATGGTGCGCTCCATTGCTCGCTGGCACAAGCTCGAACCTCTGCTGAACTGTCAAAGACCAGGTTTGAGCACCGTAAGTGAGGATTGGGAGAATGCACATTTCCATCAATTTACGCTTATGACAAATTGGAATATCTACTTTCATGAGTGCCTTCATCGACCAATAGTTCTTTCAGGAGTTTTCCGTACGGCGTAATTTTCGACGTTCACGCAGGCGAAAGCGCGGGTGGCAACTAGTTAAATATAATTAAATTTTTCTTCTTTGTTATTGGACTTTATCTGAATAAAAAAGCCGAATTAAGGTCGGTTTTTCTGTTGAAGTATTATTTTAACCAGATAATTATTTATCCAAAATTCTCTTAAATAAAATCTTTACCTACACACTCGTCACACGAAAAACTGTTCCATAGTCTATGGCCGCTCCCCACAACACCTAACACAGAAGCGCGGCATTTGATAAATGAACGGAGACGGTCCATACCTCTCACTGACTATAAATTGTGCGAGGACCCGCGGGAACGATATGTACTGACTTATCGTGTCTAATAACTTAGTGCACGTCCAAACTCTTAAGGAAATACACCGCTTTTAACAGTAATATGCTGGAATTTGTAGATTTTATAGACGATATCGTAGAGGCATTTCACTATTTTTTTAAGGAGCGTTAGCATCACAGTCGCAAACTGCCAACAACACTTCTTATTTCCATACATTTTGTCAATTTTTTGACATTGATTGTCGCTGAGATGCTATTGCAACATGCATTTGTTAACTTTTAAGTACGAGAATTGGCTTTCAGGTCTTACTAAAGTATTATTTTTACGAGCTTTTCATCTTCAGAGTTCGTACTACCGGGATAAAAAGTATTCCATTTCCTTTTCCAAGGTTCAATCTATATGTATACACGGGCGCCGGCAGGACTACTTTCAGGGGGGTACGTCTTCAAAACAGCACCTCGAATAGGATAGGTTTTCTTTTACCAATTCACACAGAGATGTAACGAAAGAAGACGGGTGGAAGGCCGAGCGAGGGGAGTCGAAGTACCTACTTGGCCTCAGATTTGCTAGGTTCTCTCTTTTATTTCTTCATGTTTTCGCATTATTTTATGTAAGCCAGAAAGCTGTGCAAGTACACCCTCTTACAACCCCATCCCGACGCCCATTGTGTATACCTACTACAATGCATTAAAATAATGATAGCGGTTTAGACTTTGAAGTGTGAAAGCGATACAAACAGACAGACAGAGTTATTTTCGGATTTGTATGGATTAATCTTATCCCTCTTCTTCGACTGTCGGGCACTGCTTCAAGTTTTGTGCAACCGAAAATTCATCACTTCCAAGGTGTCGTCGATGGCAGCGTCATCACTTTGACGAGGCTAAATATTATCTAAATACTTTTAAGTATCACCCGGTATCGGAGAAGGAGTAAATCTTCAGTAGTAATTCAGTACTTACAAACTCCATTCTTCGAAAACCATTTAGCCATGAAACCTAGCTTAGTTACAGTCCAGTAACAGAACAAAAAAGTTCACATAGTATATTGTCAAAGAAACTGACACACCTTAACGCAACAACCAGACCTTTTGTTCACAAAATAATAATACCATAATCTTGCCAGAAGTCTTGTGAACTCCAATCATGTTTACCATAAATATCAACCGTGCCTATATAATATATAACCCTTCCTCAAATTCCATAGCCACACAGCTACACCCCAGCCAAGTCCATCGCCAAGTTCATTAGCTCTCTGGTCTGCGCATCTAAATGTCAGGAGTACCCAATACACAGCATGATTTAAACCTTCGCAAGAATACAATACCTGTTAATATCGTGGATATTTAGCTGTCCGTTTGAAGAGTACATGTTTTCTTTAATATTGCAATTTTACGACGACATGCAGTGCCATGTTTATGCAGTAAGATTATTATAGTATAAGTTATCTTTAAGAAGTGTCAACAAATTTTATTTATGGTTTTGGTATTGGGTCTAAGACTAGACTATGATATATGTTTTGGAAGATATATGGTGATTGGTATCCTTTGGAAGGTTGCCGCTGTGAAGTACCGTCTTAGACATTAACCTAGACCAGTATTAAAAGCTTGGTAGGTACTTGTTTTAAATTGGCACCTCTTGTTGCGAAAAAACACAATTTTAAAAGTTTTTACTTCTTTGCGTGGAACCATACATGCTTTTGCTAAAATAAAAGCTCCGTCAAAATTGATCCAGCTGTTTCTGAGATTAGGCAGAAGAAACAGACAAAATATTCAATCAAGAAATGTTTGGTCCAAGTACCGTATTAACATTCACACAATTATAGATAAAACATACCTACCAAAGTTGTGCACCCCTGGTGCGAAAGACGTTACAATCTTTATGGTCCCATTTACGAGTCTTATTTTATACGTAATCCATTAATTGCCGGATTGGGACCTCTTTTTCAATAGATTTTTTGCTTTTTTTTATCGAACAAGCACCTGTGTCTAAAAGCAGACCCTCCGATGATTTCAATGACTGGTTATTTTTGTACAAATAGTATTTTTAGCTCAAACGAAATTGAACTTTAAACCAAATAATTAGAAGATACAAAATGTAACAAAAGTAGACCATGTTTTAGTCAATCTTGTCTAACCCCGGGCCAGAGATGCGACCACTGACAGGGCAAAGTCGTGCAGGTAGAAAATCGAGTGTTATTAGACGTCAGGGCTCCTCATAATAACATAAATATATTGTAAAGAATCGATTCCCAACAGAATAGGGTGATCGAACGGCTACAAAGAATTCCACGTCAAATTAGCTTTATCATTTAGCTTTTGATATATTGTGCAGATGTAAGACATCATTTCAATCTTTCTTTAAAGTTAGCCTTTGATAATAATAGCGATACCTTAGAGCGATACCTATCTCAAAGAAATAAATCGTGTCTGGCTCAAAACTCGACAGATAGCTAAGGTTTTGAAAAAAGTACCTATTGTAAAAATGGAAAATCTTCCAAGATGGCGTACTTATGTAAAAGCGCGGGAAACCTTTCGGGTTGGTGCGCAGAACCTTGTATATTTTGTTTTTGCTGACCTTCAGAAACCAGTATCCTTTTTACTGGTTTTATAACTTTTCTGAGGTTATTAGTTAGTTAGTTTTAGATAGTTTTTTCTTTAAAGTTCATTAATAAGATCTCTTATTTAAGTTGGTCTATCTATTTTCATCACAGACGTGAAGCTTTTCATAAACGGACTCACACAAAGTTCCTTTCCACCCCGTGTGTTCAAGTTTCTCCCTTTTAGTGTTTGTTAATTTAAGCTTACCTACACATTTTCCATAGCGTGTACTTTACTCAAAGCCTGGGAGGTATTACACGGCTCCTCCAGCCACATAAATTGCAATTAAGCTGTATGTCAGCTTGTCGCTTTGAACGACGGCACACCTGCCCCTTACTACCCCGTTTTATTATAAACGTAATTATGAATTAAGGACTGCAGGCAAATGAGATAAGATAAAACTGGAAGCGAACTAGTCTGGATGTATGAAACGTTTGATTTAAATGAGATTGGTTGGCGCCTCCGTCATGTTAAGAGTTACGCCTGTACAGACAGATCAGTATGTTTCTAGGATATGGCAGGACGATTTGACTGGAAGATAATTATGTACTTCTGCCTCAGAAACTTAAAAAAAGGTAGGTACTTAATGAAAGTTCTAGTAGGTACCGAATTACCCGTAGGTATCTTGTTAATTTTAAACCTAAATAGAAAGAAAGCATAATATTCAACAGCATTAGGCACCCAGACAAAACTACTTCTTAAAGCCTAGGTAGGTACTTCCGAAAAGGACAAACCATACCGAATTTAATCAATTTACCAATTTTTAAAATTATACAGGGCATAGCAACAGGGTATTCATAAGCAATATTTAACAAGTTAGCGTTAGTTAGCCATCCATCACGAGTATCATAAACTTATACCTAAGTTCTCGAACCCGCCCCTTACTTGTGACAGAGCGTGGGCATTTCCATAGACAATGTGCGGTAATTAATCGTCCATGTGTGACAGTTGTGTACGTTACACTGATTTATAGAACGCGGTATTTATGGTCCGGATAAACGGCGCGGGCGACGCTGCGCTCTAGGACCGAGCAACGCGAGAGACGGCCGACAGACGCGATCAGGCTTGCACTTCATAAAATAGAACTTGGTACCTACTTTAATTTGAAGTTGTTTTTTTCTCGTTTAATTACTTATGTACCTATTAGGTCTTAATACACTTCTCATCAAAAAAATCGAAACACTTTCGTTTTTATTGTTTTTGTCCTAATTTTTTACAAAAGAGAATTAATTCCATGAAAAAAAAAACATTATTGTGTAGCTGGCAGTTTGGTCATTACAGTAAGAAGAAAAAAATCAAAATTCGAAATTAGAATTTCATTTGTTTATCCTATAAATGAAATTAATCACTGTTTTGAGACAAATGTGTATTTAGGGTTGGAGTACGTTTCTCGTTTAAAAACTAAAATTAGCGCTTGTCTTTAAACTTTTTGTTTCTTATTTCATTTACTGTGACTTTGGGACGTCTGAAAAAACTTTTTTTTCTAAAACATATGGATACTTCGCCCGCAGAAGCCGCCCAAGTGGTGGCATTGCTGGATTCTGGACTTAGTCAGCGTGTTGTGGCTGCAAGATTGCATCTAAGCTTATCATCTGTTCATAGAGTCTACAAACGCTATCGGGAGACTGGTTCGTTCACGCGCCGTTCAGGATCTGGCAGGAATCGGGTCACTTCTGAGCGAGATGATCGATTTATTGTAACAACCTCTTTACGAAATCGACGCCTTAACGCTTTTCAACTGCAGCAGCAGCTTCGCGTTGTACGAAGAGTAGCTGTAAGTGACTCTACAATAAGAAGAAGGTTGAAGGAACGCGGATTGGCACCGCATAAGCCAGCGAATGGGCCGAAATTAACTGCAGACCATCGAAGAGCGCGCCTTAACTTTGCACGCGAGCACCTAACTTGGTCATACCTTCAGTGGAGCAAAGTACTGTTTTCTGATGAGTGTAAAATTATGCTGTATGGTAACGACGGAAGGAACAAGGTCTACAGAAGAGATGGAGAACGCTTTGCACAATGCTGCATTGAAGAAAAGGTCAGCTATGGTGGCGGTTCGTGGACGGTTTGGGGAGGAATCAGCGCCGACGGTAAGACAGAACTTGCCTTTGTATCTGGGCCACGGCTGCCTGCACTAAACTCTCATCGGTACATCGAACAGTGTCTTGAACCTCATGTGATGCCCTATGCACATTTTATTGGCAACGACTTCATATTCATGCACGACAATGCTAGAGCTCACACCGCGGGCGTCGTACGAGATTATCTTACCGAAGTCGGTATCTCCATTATGGTATGGCCAGCAAGAAGCCCGGACATGAATCCCATTGAACATCTATGGGATGAATTAAAGAGACGAATTCGAGCAAGAGATCCAGCCCCAGAAACACTTAGCCAGCTGCAAAATGCAATCCAAGAGGAATGGGATAATATACCACAACATGTGATCGTGACTCTCATCCGATCGATGAAGAACCGTATGGAAGCAGTAATAAGAGCTCGCGGAGGGAATACAAGTTATTAAATAAACGTTTCTTACATTTTTTTTCATTTACGCGTGTTGTTTTACCCATTTCCTTCATATTCCATACAGGGTAAAAATTACTCATTATACAAAATACGAAACCTATGAAGACTTAATTTGAATTTAGAACATTAACATTAGGATTTAAAAACCTCATACTACTCACTATTAAATGACATTTTACATTTATTCCTAAATATACACATTTTTCTGATAATCCTTATCAAATCATAAACTGCGAGGTGTTTCGATTTTTTTGATGAGAAATGTATTATGAATGTATGTGTTTTATAGGTTTAGGTAGGTACTGATCAATATTTTACCTAAACTGTGGTCAAGGCAAACTAACCACAGTACCTAGGTAATGTTTACCGAATAACAATGTTTCAGTATAATGTAGTCTTGGTACCTGGGGGAGGACAATCATACATTATATCTCGTTTTCCTTTAATTTCTCAGCATAGATGATAATGCTGCAATGTAAAACTGCGATATACCAATAAATACCTTTAATACATAAGACACCTCTTTATTTTTTTAAGTAAATTGAAGATGCTTTGCGTCTGCTTTGGGAAAGTACTTGAAACGTTGAACGCTTCTGGAGTTTCTCATCAACGATTTTTAAATATCAACCTGCCCTATGTTTCATACCCAGTTAATGGCAACAAGACAGCCTATTTAATAGGTCTGGAAATATTAGATACCTACTGGCAAAATGTGGATACAGATAGGACTACTACACCCCTGCCTAAGCCTACATGGAATTCACACATGCGTGATGTTAGAACACAAGAAATCGTAGTTCATAGTAGTAGTTACCAAAAAAAAGGCTCAGAACGCGGCAAGCCGTATCGCGTACCGATCAGACAGAAGAAAGTACGTCGGAGGCTGGATGATAGCGGCGGAGGCTGCAACCGGCCCGACCGGTCCCCATTGTGGTCAGTTTTTGTGCCGCCCCCACCCCACGCCATTCGCGCTCTTCCTTCGCCAAAATGTTCTCGATCCTTTGTGGTCGATCGATTTTTAATTGCTTTATTTCAATTTCATGTTGCTAATTATTTATTGGTTTTTAGGTAAGCACGCAGCATGGTCATCGGTTAGCATTAGGACAAAAGGCATCGAAAAGTTTGTAATGTAAAAAGTGAATCCATTTGGGCATGCAGAACAACACACATAAAACATTACTAGCGCCCCGTTTCAGAAAAGTTAAGTATGTCAAAATGGGTTGATGTCACTTGGAGTATCACCAGCTTCGCACCACTTGACTTGTCTTACTTTTGTCGAGTCAAAAATAATCTTCTAATGACCGGATGCAAAATCTTCATTATGCAGCGGGAAGAACAAAACTCTAAATGACAAGTAGGTACCAATAGGTAGGTAAGTAAAGTTATTAATGCTGTAGCCGCAATTAGGCAAAGACCGCTACGGTCATTAGGCGCTGAAGTGAGTCTGCCCCATCAAATACCCTCATACCTATTGAGCGAAAAGAATAGGCTCGTCATCTCATAAATCATTGATTAGGTACAAAAGGGTACATATACAATATTATCTATTTGTGACAGTTCTATCACGTTATGATCAGACACACAAGGGCTTTGATTACACGCACCGAGCACAGTGGCGAGATCATAGTGACATAGTGCCACTAAGCGCCGCCAAAACAGAAAACTCGGCACAGCAGTGTCAATACTCGCTAAGCTAGCCAATTCAAATACAATTCTTTACTTGATACAACTAACGCCATCTGTTGTTGCGGCATTTTATTAGCCAAGGAAGATATTTTTAGCGATTCAATCAATTAATTAAAAACTACAAAATATCATCAATTCATCATACATTATCTTCACTGGTTGGTTCACTTCATTATTGCATTACTGAATATTTATTTTTCAGTAGTTCCTGCTATTCTAAATTATTTAACCATAAACAACGGATCAATGAAATGACAACAGACTGATTCTTGAAGTGCTTTCTCTAGTCTTTGGTTAGTATTGTCTGATCTGTCAAAAAATGTCTTTTTGACGGGATTTGCCGATAAAATTATTTGGATAGTACACTTTTATAAATATGGGAGGTTCTCAAAGCACACGAAAAGTAACTGTGGATAATGAAAATGCCATCCAAGTGTCCCAAGAGGCTTTAGACCGGATACAAGCTCAGCTCACCTCAAAAGTAAATATGATTTTACATTACATAATTTTGATCAATGTCATTGCTTGTTAGGACATAATAAAAGGGTGTTGTTGTTATAAAAATCCACATTTAAATTTACCTGATTTTTTTGTTTTATCGACTAGTTTGTGAGCGTTTCAAGTTCATTAATTAAACCTAACTTATAGGTTAACTGAGCTGTTTCTCAGAACAAGTTAAATGTTGTCAACATAGCTATATACAGTTGATTGTCTTTAAAAGTTTCTACCACTTTCTGCAGCTAATCTACATAATAATAGCTAATATCTACATAGTTTAATAATACTATGTATAATACTCTCTTTTTTAAATACCTATTTATATTTCTTAATCTTTTAGTACTCCAGCTGTCCTTTTGCTGTTTTGTTGTGAGGAAAATAGTTCAGTGGGATTATAATACTTAAAGACTTTGTAAAATGAGTAACAGCTAACTAAAGTCGAATAACTGTGGTCAACAAATTAAAAATGACATCACAGCACATGACAGCTTTAACAATTTTTTACAAACATAAACTAGAAAACCTTAAAATTAATATATTTCGTCAACACTTTCAGCAAGCTGAATCAAGAGCCCCTGTACAACCGTACACACCACCAGTGTATGAACACAAACGCCAGCACGAATATGCAGCCGAAGAAGCCTACTGGGCACACCGCATTGAAAGCCTGAAGAGGGCACACGACAAGATAAACAGCGGAATGCATTTGGAATACCAGAAGACATTGAAGGAAGCAAATGAGTTATTTAATGTGGTTCAGGGAGACAAAGTTGCATCAAAGCTGTCTCCATGCCAAGATGAGAAAGCAAAGGTAAAATACAAAATACTCTTGAAACTTTTACGATATTAATTTGAAATAATTATTGAATTTCGGAAAAACAAACTCTATGTTATGCAGTACAAAGTTCAAATTCCATTGCAACCCACACCTCTTTATGGCCTTTTTAATACAAATTGTCAACTTAAATAAAATGTACACTGCTAAAGTTGATCCTTGATTCAATCAAGTACACTCAGTTACTCAATAAAAATCTATCAGATCAAGTGGGACAATACTATTATTTCTTGTCTCAATATAAATGTGATAAGATTAAGCAATCGGTGAAAAAGGCTACTCAGGATGCAGTGACTTAACTTTGCTTTGAATCTGTCAAGTTATGACGCCAAACTAGGATTTAAAAGACTAAGTTAAGAATTGTTGAGGTGTCATTCATTGAGCCAGAATATTGAACTTATGTATTTCACCTACAATTACTACAAAGTATAAGCAAAGGTGAGAAAAAAAATACTAGCTGCCGCCTGCGGACTTGCCCGCATGATCGTTGAAAATTATATTACTCCGGGATACAAAATATCCTATGTGTTATTCCAGACTAAATGTTATTCCAGCTGTTCTGATGTGATTGAGTAACAAACATCCATACATCCAAACTTTCGGATTTATAATATTAGAATATTTTGAATTTTTATGCACCTGTCATATTATCCATCCACCACTCTTGGATGACTGGTAGAGAATGCCAAAGGCATTAAGTCCGTGTTGTCAGTTGCATAAAGCTTTGTCAAACAAGAATATCTTTATATAAATATGAGATCAATAAAGAGGTTGCAGTAAAAATCAATGACAAATTGGGTCATCAGATATACATACATATGTATATCGCACAGGATGTCTCTGTGGCTAAAGGTTATTGATATTGACCTTTTTTTTCTCTTGACATCATAGACATGAAATGATGTGTAAGCTGTAATAGTGCTGTCAGATATTCTCACCCTTGTTTAATAAAAATCCCTACCATATGATTACAATTAGTTTAATTACTGATTAGCAGATTCTTCATTAAATGAAATCTGTAGATAATTTTAGTTTTAAATCTTATCTTATTCTTAGTTTTATTTTATTAATAAGTCCCTTTTGTGTATGCAGTTATAGATTTTATAGGGCCAGCTAGGGAATCAATTCATGAACATTTTAGCTCTTTTCGTCCAGGACATTCAAATGTTTTCTGCAAGTCATTGCCTTATGTGATAAGCAGAGATCGGAATAGGTAGATTATATTTACCTTATGTTCGAGGAAGTAAGTAACATCGAGTTGATAATACCCCCTGTAAAATCCCAGAATCATAAACATGACGATTGTATCCCGGGTTTTAAGCAATATTGTCTACCTATTCCAATCTCTGGTGATATGACCTCCCATCACACAATTGTTTTTAAATATATTCGTCCTGTGCTTATTATAAGGGTGTACAAAAAAGTATACTTTCTGGTCTATAAATAAAGTCTTGTATCTAAATAAAATTTTACAAAAATATATTCTCAACAAAGTTACCTCAATTGGTGAAATTACTGTGATTTACTATTATTGCATTCCGAAATAAAAACTACAATTGATTAGTATAGCACTGATAATGTTCCCTGAGATTGCAGTACTAATAATCCTGTTTCTAATTCCAGGTCCTCAAGTGCTATGATTCAAACCCCAACTCGTCACTTCTGTGTTCAGTGCTAGTGAATGAATTCAATGACTGTGTGTGCAAGAGCAGAGTAGCTGCCGTCGCGGCCTCATCTTAACAACGGCAATGTGTAAATAATCATTATAGAAAATGTTCATGTCGTCACCAAGCAATACTGACCTCAGAGGTTGCATTCGGCCGTGGAGTAGATTTAATATTAATGCTGTATCAATAAACTGTTATTAATTTATATTTTGTGATTTATTTCGCCTTTTTCATATTGTTAATTTTTGTTTTTCTCAAAACGCAAATGATTTGGGGGTAAGTTTTTAATTGTTGCCTTAAAACACAATTTTTGTTCATAAACATACTGAGTAGGTACCATTCTCTTGATTGTTAGTTAGGTACCCAATTTGAGTCTCTTTTTGTATCAAGAAATACTCCCTTTGGGAACCATTTATTTACCTATTTAGTTAGTTTAAATATTAGCCTTGCTACTCATACTTATCTAGATAGTAATTTGTACCTAATAAATACATCATATTCATGTATCTCAATCATATACAACCTTATCAGAAAATAAATACCCATTATTTACAGTACAACCTTATTTTGTTTATTTACAACTTCAGAAGTCACTTTGACAAGTTTTATGAATGTTATTGACCAAACAGCTGGTTCAAGTTGGTTTTAGTTACCAAAGCAACAATGCCTTAGCGCCAATGATATATACGCTGCTTAGCGCTACTTTATAGTAAATTACTGTTATAACGCCTTCAGAAGAAAACATTAACAATGTCACGTCAATTACAAGTCCATGATAAGGAGAAACCAACAGAGAAAAAGAAGCGCGTTCCCCTGTACCCTGGCTTCCCGGAGTTGGCGCGATCTGATGTCAGCATACATCCTGCTTACTCTAAATTAGCTTTGGCATAGTAAGTATTAGAAACAAAGGGTATAGTAGGTAGTCATAGTCCTAGTATGTGTGCCAATAGGTCTCACATATTTATAAATAACTAATGTAGTGGACCGTCCCGGCTTCGCACGGATATTAATGTTAATTCAAAATTTTCTTTCATAAGAACCTTCTCCTGACAATAACAAACACAAAAAAAAAAGAATTAGTGAAATTGGTCCAGCCTTTCTCGAGTATTGTGCTTGCAACACATTTAGCAATTCATTTTTATTATAATAATAATAATTCTTTATTATCAGGCAACTAAGGCCCATAGAAAAGTACACAAATGAAATATACAAAAAATAAACTAATTTAATCTTTCTTAATTAACTTATAAGATAGATTAATATACCTATTATAATTGAATTTCAGCAGAGTAGTTTGCCGCCACCGTTATCACTACGCCAAGGCAGCTCAACGTAAACAATTTATGATGGAACTGCACAGCTTTGAGAAACTGCAGTCAAACGCCCTTGACGGTGTGAGAGTACATCGAGAATTCTCACAAGGAATCCTCTCGCACACTATACCACCACGGCGGTACATGCAGAAGTTAACCCCAGATCCTCTCAACTCAAAGCAAAGAATGCGGGTAGAAGAAATAATCAGTGGAAGAGTGGACTTCAGCCAAAAATAAAGAAATTAATGGGCCTCACTCAGCACCAGATAATTAATTTTATTTTAGGAATTAGTTGACATAACATATAGGCACAAGTAGAAAAATAAAACTCAGAAATCAACTTAAAATTTTAATTTTATTCATTCGTTTCCATTGCTTTCTTTTTCTTCATTTTCTTACTCTTTTCCACATTAGTCTGTAGGTAGTGAGCCTCCTTCTTAGCCTGTGAAATCTCAGCCCTTAACCTCTGTTTGAGCGCAGCTCTCTCATATGCCAGTCTTTCACTCAAATGAATCCACTTAAACCTCGGGATGTATTTGACATTCCATATCATGTCATAGTATCGTGATTTCTTTCTAGTGCCAATCTTTGTATTGTTTAGTTTGGTAGCAACCATTTTAGCCACTTTTTTCTTCTGGAATTCTACCCATCCTTCTGTAAATTGATTTGGTACCCGCTTGCGTTTTTCGCCTGGCTCTGTAAAATATGATTTAAAATTGTTTAGCTGTTTCATGATGTACAACAAAGTTCAGTATTAGTAGTGGCAGAAACACTGGGCATTGTTTGAACGTAAATACAAGCTTGTGACATTAATAAACAACAATATAACCTCTAAAACTTACTGGCACTTGGCTGCAAATATATCCTCCCTACTTCACCTAATTCACTGAATATTTCACGTATCTTAGCCACATTCATGTATGGAGGGATAGTGGACAAATATACGATCCCACGCTTTTTAGTTTTCTTCTTTTTTATCCCATCACCTGTGTCCGAAATATTTTCGTCATTTGACGCGTTCTGTGAACTGTTTTCGAAGTCTGAACCGTTTTCTGGCACTCTATCCATTTCAATATCAGGCATTGTATTCAAAATCACAAGATGTTGTTGATCTCTAAATAATTACTTCTAATTTCGATGAAAAAGATCTCTAGTTGATCTATAGCCATCCATAGCCATGTGATACTGACAGTGACAGTTCATCCATTAGCACTAGCAGTGGCACTTGTCAAAGTTTTAAAGGATCTTACACATCATCCGTCAGTCGTTTTTGATTGATACTGATCAGTTATTACACCGAGAATATGCAACTTTTCTTCATAGACACTGACCGAAAATGGGTTCTTTGACAGCAGATCTCTAGACACTAATACGATTGATTGCGATACGTCACTTGCTAATTTACAAACACGATAATAATTTTGTTTTATACATATTCATTCTCAATATTCCACTATGGGTTGTGATGGAGGTACCATCCCACGTCGTGATGAACTTGTGCGCATGAAAAAGAAGCCAGAACAGGTAAATGTCTTCAGAATACTTATAGTTCGATAAAAAAATGTTTCAGTGTGTTAATTTTGTTATTTTCTCGTAGAAAGACCAAGATGCTGAGCGATCATTTAAGTGGCGCAACTGCGCTTTATCTCAGCAACCGCTGCAAGCGCCTGTGGTGGCCTGTGGCCTCGGCAGACTGTACAGCAAGAGCTCGGTCCTTGAGTCCTTGCTTGACAAAGAAACCAAACCAGAGTCCATCAACCACATCAAAAATCTGAAGGTAATGTTCGTAATATCTCTTTTAAGTGTTGATCTTTATTAGTTGACTAGCTTTTTCCTATAAAAAGTAGTCTATGACAGCTAACCAGCTGTAGTGTTTCTATTAGTGAAAGATTTTATTTGTATTTCTAGTGATTACCTTTTACACACAAAACAAAGTGACAAAAATAGCCTCAGAAGTAAATACAACTTTTTCAATTTACTTTTAATGTGGGAGAATAGACTATAATACCTGAAATTGTCCTATCAGCCACTGCAAAATCTTGTTTTGTAAATTGCAGACTAGTTGCATGAGATGACTCATGGCTAGCTAATAAACCAATGTCAACGGAAAATGGCAAATGCTGGAAGATTGTAAAATATCATGTGAAGTTGTAAACTATTTTTTCTAAATAAGACAGTTATATTAATTGGAAACTATTGAATTTGGATGGGATTTATTGTATACACAATAATTTATAATCTAATCAAGATTTATTACAATCTTACGGAGTGCAATTTTCCAGTGACAGTTATAAGTATATTAAAAGAATTAGAATAGAATTGAATATAATCCATTATTCTTTATTATTTACACCATATAAGTTATAGAAAAAACTATGTAGTCATATTTGTACACTGCTTGCAGCTTTATGATGTTAAGTAATAGTGTAATGTGTTACACAATAAACATGTGCATGCAATCATCTTCATATTTTGTGTTACTCTAAGATATTCTTAAAACCTACTACAGACTTGCCTGGTGGGCAAGACAACCTGAACCCATCATTAGATATTTAGTGTGTACCCCTTTTTATTTTTGGTAGTCAATAAGTACTTGGATATCACAAGAATACTGCCGAGTTGCTTGATGAGTTGGTTGATGACAGCCCCATTTTATGTCCAGGCAATTACTGTCCATTCCTGGTTGCCTGGAAGAGATCACGAAATGCGATAAGGCCGCCCATTGTACATGTGTTTTAGTGGGCAGTTTTCTTTTATGTTATTCTCGGTGTAAAATTAAGTATATAATAAATAAACTGTGCTGCAGTTTATCGGCAGTATTCTTCATATTTTTACTATGCAACGTTGAAAAAAAAAAACATATAAAGACAACCTGTGCATCTTTTATAGCTGCAGTTTTGAAGACCATAATGACTACAATTATTAATCCTTAATATTCACAGGATATAAAAGACTTGAAACTTGTCAAGAACCCTGCTTACACCGCTGCTGACCACACAGAGGGTAACGTAGGTGAGGGCAATGCACCCTACATCTGTCCCATCAGTGGCCTGGAGATGTCGGGCAAGTTCCGCTTCGTGTTCCTGTGGAGCTGTGGATGCGTGCTTGCTGAGAGAGCCCTCAAGGAAGTTAAACAGAATCTCTGTCATATGGTAAGCCATCCATAGATTCCTTTTTATTTTCTCAATTATAATATAATAATAATATATCCTGGGACAACTCACACACGGTCATCCGATCCCAAACTAGGCAGAGCCTGTACTATGGCAACCAGACAACTGATAAACATACTTATATATTTCTAAATACATACATATTATACACAAATTACACCCAGACACAGAACAAATGATCATGCTCATCACACAAAGATTTGTCCTGGGTGGGAATCGAACCCACAACCTCCGGTTAAGCAGTCAGGGTCACTAACCACTCGACCAACAGGCCAGTCATTCATTTGGAGTCTTAAGTATTCAGCAGTTCACCATGTGAACTACTGGTTCGTATTTAGTGGTATCCACTTAAAACTAAAAACTGACCCCAACATGGTAGACAAGAACAAACATTAATATTAATAATATAAATATTTATATTTTCAAATATTTGTTATTTGAACAAGAAAAAATAAACATTGTTACTTCCATTATAAGCATCAAAATTTTTAATTGAGTTTCAATTTACTTTGTTTATTATTATTGACCTTTACCACTGTTTTATAAATAGGGATTCCTTTTTATGAATGATTTATGAGCATCTGAGGTTATGCTAGTTGTGGCCAAACAGGTCAACTTGAGAAATTAGGCTACCATGCCACCAATGATAAACTTGTTCCCATTTCTTCAACAATATCAACTTCAATTGGAATTCATGTCAATATTACTTGATTTATGAGTAAACTGAAACTTTTGCCCCCCAGTGCCAGCATCCGTTCGTAGATAACGACGTTGTAGTACTCAACGGGACAGATGAGGACCTTGAAAAATTAAGAGACAAGATGGCAGTGCGCGTTGCTAGCAGGAAAAGTAGCAAGAAATCAAAGGCAGACAAAGCTGAAAAGGTTGAAGTCAAAGTTGAGCCAGCCACACCTGTGGCATCCACATCTACTGAAGTAACAAGTACAGAGGAGATAAAACCAGAGAATGGAGTGAAAGAGGAGCCAGAAGCAGGACCAAGTACAAGTAATGCAGTGAAGAAAGAGATTGAGACAATACCACTATCCCTACCTAAATATAATCCTAACAAGCAAGCAAGAGGTCATTTCGGTTCGTCAAAACGCGTCCACCCCACAGAACTGGCTCAAGACCCATCATACAAGAAAACTAAGAAGGATTACAGTGTCGCCAAGGACCCACAGACTAGTGAAGTGTACAAATCATTATTCACGTCACATAGAACTGATAAGGATCAGAAGAGAGCTCACTGGGTCACTTACAATCCATTCTACAATTAATTCACTTAGGGCCTGCGCAAAACACTTGCAAACACAATTATACGTCGCTTCAATTTTGACTACATCTGTGAAGATCGCTCTCGACTCGCCAAATGATCCTTGCCGCCTTTGGGTTTGATTCTATATGTAAAATCTGCAACTGCGATATAGTATCGCACTGCACAAGTTTGGTGAATTTTGCAGCATGTTCTTTAAACATACTCTGATGTTTTTGTTGTGTGCAAAGGCCTAGGAATTATATAGTTAATAAAAAATAATACTACAAAATTATTTTGTTATATTTTATTCCAATACGAACCATCAATAAATATTGCACTAGAAAATTGCTCATCCAGACTATCAGATGAATTTTCACAATTAAAATCTTTGTGCTTTCACTTTGGTTACATGAGCTTACAGCTAAGTAAATTGAAAAAGAGTGGAATGTCAAAATATCACTACAAAAACACCAATAAAAAATCACATCTTTTTTTTGAATTGACTAACATAGTTTTAAGACCTCTCTTACTAGCAATTATGGACATTATTAGTCTGAAATAAATTAATTAATTGAATTATTATGTTTCATATCAATTTGGTTATGTATGGGATAGTGCAAATGTTTTCACAACTTCTAAATATATGAAGCTAAAAAAAAATACTACCTTGCATATAAATAAGTGACTGTACGAGATGAGGCCCTTATCCTGAAGCGGGACAGTTACAGGCTGGTTAAATAAATACAGCATCTCAAGCTTCTACTATAAGATATACTAAAACACGATTAATAGTAATAAATAAATCCCTAACCATGGTAATACCAAGTGAAACAGTAAAAATAAATTATATTTCTAAGAGTACACCGAGACAAAGATATGAGAGTAGATTATCATCTAGAGTTGGGGCAGTCGTGTAACTATCCTATGTAGTAACTTTTTGGTAAATATACCTTGCTCTTTGGTAGATTGCTTACACTAAAATTCGACTGCAAAATGTTACATATCGTTGGTCTTGATGTGACACCTCATAACTACAATTTTTCGATGAAATTTTTATGCAAAAAGTTTCAAACAATAATTCTGGAGTCAACCCGTAATTGCCTTGGATTTGATAGAAATTTCATTCATTTAACAGAAAAATTAATTAATTGCAGTGACCTCTCGCAACAAGCATAATAACAACCTTAATTTGGTGTAACCTCGTAAGATATACTAGTCTAGTTAGAAGTTACGAGGTAACACCAGAAAAAAATAATAAAAGATGTGAATTATACCTACTTTGTAAAACTGTGTTTTGTCTCCTGAAAAGTTCATCGGGGTGTCACATCTAGACCGACGATATACTAATAGAGCAAGAGCCCAAAGCCCCCAGACATTACTTATTTTCTGAGCCAAGCCAACTAGCTTGGGCCAACGGCCAATTTACAGTTACCAGGTGCTAAATTGTAGATATGTGAGAATAGGTGTAAATAACGAAAATTAAAATCAACCAGGATGCCTTGCTTTTTTAAATATGATCTGACATAGGCAACAAAAAATAATTGGCTATCGACGCAACCTATGAGAAATGCTTACGTCCAAAATACATACTAGTATTCCACATTTTGTTACTCAGAAAATAAGTAAGTAATGACTGGGGCGTCTGGGATCTTGTAATTTAAGAGGCAGAGTCTTGCTGTACCGAGGCCAATGTGGCTTCAATAATGAGGTTGAAGTCCAGTTCGTTGAGACTGGCCTTGGCAGTCAGCAAGTCCAGGAATGTGTCTAGTGGAGACAGGCGCTCTCCTGAAGGTAGTGCTGCTATACCTGAAATGTAATGTTGTAAGCTATGAATAAAGCACAGCTAATGAATTCAACTATAGTTCGACTTTTAATTATGTTGTGATATTTGGTTGGAATAGTATTAAATATATTATTAGTAAAATAAGAGTTAGAA